>DWTU01000975.1:0-14517 GCA_018251515.1 Cecropterus confusis
AATATTATGTTCATACAAAATGTACCTGTAATGTAGAACTAATGTCTCTTCATTCTCGAGTGGATTATTCTGCTTAGCAGTTGCCGGTAACGGATCATCAGATTCTGCATCTACAGGAGTTGAAGCATCAGACTCCACCCGGAAATTCTCCTTATCGAAAACGAAGCTTTCTGCATCCCATTTGGACACGTCGGAAAGTATTTGTAAAGTGTTTTGGTGTAAGTTCATGAACTTCTTCACCTGAAATAAATTAGAAATACCTAAGTTTTATTTTTATAAAACTGAAGTAGCAAACGAGTATGCAGTCCACCTGATGGTAAGTGATTACTACCGTCCATGAACATGTGTAAGCAACTTCATATAGAACAGGAGTTATATCTAAAGTCGGTCACAGATGCGTTGCTACTCCCGAGGACTGAGATGATCGCCTCATATATAAGTGAGCTGGCAACCCCACCCTTCCAGCGAAACGCAAGAAATGCTTCACGGTAGAAATAGGTGTGGCGGTAGTACTTCCCTGGTCGAACTACACTGGTTTTACCACCGACGAAAACTAACCTATGTTGACTGGACTGGAAGCATTAAGTACCCAGTTACTTAATGCTTCCAGTCTACCTAATGGTCAGTGGTTACTATCGCCGGTAACATCTGCAAGCAAATTCTCACAAAATACGAGATCTATCTGAAGTCAATCACGTTGTCATTGGCAATGCCTTGTTACTTTCAAGGACTAAGATGGTCGCCACATACGAAAATACGTCGACAATAATACCTTTCGACTGAAACGCAAGAACTGCTTCACCTTACCAATAGGTGTAGTTGTGATGTATTCCACTTGGATTTCAGGAAAATTCTGGACTCATACTAACTGTGGCTTATCTCTTCTTCTTAAATCTAAATGAGTGATACCATGAATAATTAGTATTCTGATTACAATATCTTGCAGCTACCACAATTAAAGTAGAAACTGTAATGTTCTGTACACCTTCTTTAAGATCTCTGAGATCTTATGAAAATTGTCTTACCTGATCTTTACTTTCGATATTATCGTTTCCAGCCATAGCATTCTTTGCGACCTCCTGAGCCTCGGTAAGGGAAGTTCGTAGAGCCAATGCAGTCAAGTCCCCATTTTTCTGTAGTCTCGTTACTTCGTCGAGTAAGTTGAGTTTAGTTTCTTTTATTGCATTTATCTTTTCCTCAGCAGCTATATTTATTTGCTCCATTATGTGCTCACAACGATCCTATATAAAATAAGTGGTTGATTTTCATCAATAGATTCCAGAACTGCTGGCCTAGAATATCATTCCTATATTTCTCAGAATATCATAACAGTACCTACCATTCATAATTCTCAAAAGAGAGAAAAACATCATAATTCTATCATTTTATAGAAAATGCATTCAGGCAGGATTCAATCAATATTATAAATACATGCTTATGTTTGAAAGATTAGAACAAAAAACATCTACCTTGTAATGTTCAATTTTGTGTTCTAGACGACTAGCTGCAGAATCGAGCTGCTTCAGGATAGACCCGATTTGAATACGCATATCATCCAAATGCTGCGACCAACAGACATGACAGAAGTTCTGGTGAAGGAACAGAAAAAAACGTGTATACTTCTTTTTAGAAACAAAACAAGAATAACTTCAGAACCTTCATCCAGCATACATATATGCATATACGTTTACAGTTTGTAACTGTTAAAGGTTCTTAACTGTTAAAGGTTTAAGAAAAATAATTATAACTTAGATATAGAAGCATAAAATTATTGAATAAACATTTAGTAATAAAAATTTTAAACTTAACTAACTTTAACTAATTAAAAGCTAAGTATATATAACCTATTAAGGCAAACACCGCATGCACAAAGAGTAGTACATAATATAGGATATAGGATTTCCTTTCTCCTTAAACAAATGTTATAATTTTTCATAAACTTACCAGCTTACAATGATCACAGAACGTGACATCAGGGTTATCACACATGGTTTTGCAGTGCGAGCATCGGACTCCAGAAGCGAATAAATCAACAGTCTGGAAATTGGCTGAGGGTGTCGGCGGCGGGGTCTCTGGCGTCTTTGATTTTGTTGCGGTGTTGATTCCCACCATCGCCAGCAATGTATCGATGTAGAGATTAGATGGTAATGTATCTACGTAGTTCGAACTATGAATTTGAATCCTTGTTCTGCACACAGGACAATCTATTATGGGTTCGTCTGAAATAAGAAAAGGAAACCTTTCTTGACTAACATGTTAAGTTTTGTGTGATGCAATTCCATTGCCGTGTCTTTTTTATTATTATTATTTATTATTAGAGTAGGTTGAAGTGTTAGATATATGCGACGTTTTTGGTTATTGTGGATGCAAGAAGGTGGTAGAACTTCTTGTAGTTCGGCTCCGGAAGTACCACCGCAACTCCTATTTCTGCCTAATAAGGGTCTGGTAAGGGAGATATACTTTTCCGAGGCATTCCATTTTATTCTTCAGGGGTAGCAACGCATCTGTGGCTATCCTCAGATGAGACTTTGATCTTACCTAGGGTTGATTACAGATGTCCATGGGTGGCTGTAACCACTTACTATCAGGTGGGCTGCTCCAGGTGCTGGGGCTGATTCCAGATATTCACATGCGCGACCAGTGACCACTTACCGTCAAGCAAACTACGTGTTAGTTCGTTTACTTCTATTTGTATTATAAAAAACACCAACCTGCGATGTAAACCTTAATACACGCCATGCAAAAAGTATGCTGACACGGCAACATCTTCGGATTGTGGAGAACTTCCAGGCAAAGCGCGCATTGGATCAAGTCCTTTATTCCTCCTGCCGATAATCTTTGTGAAGGGAAATAAGTAATATCAGTTAAAGATAAAGGAAATGGAAGATGATTGAATGTTTCGTGATGAATCGACGCGGGCATCGCTATCAGTGCACATTTTGTTCTTCAAAGAATTATTGAAGCGTATATCTAAGATTTTAGCTATTAATTCCAAAGGTTCCTTACTGAGATAGTCCCCATTTAACAACAATGCATCTACTTATTTACAATTCGTTATACTTATAAGGCCACAGAGGGGAAACAATTTCCACTTAACTCCAATGGGCTCCATGCTCTGTTTTGCTTTAATTATGTAACAATAAATTATCTCCTCAGGGGGTGGCAACTCATTTTTTATCAGGAGTTGATTACAGATGTCCATGGGCGGCGGAAGCTGTTTACCATCAGGTGGACTTCATTGGCCCAGATCCTTTGAGCCCCCCAAATATTTACATACAACTGTAATAAATGTAGGCTAATTTGTAAGAAAATTAAAATCAATATCGTATAGATTTAATGTATTCCAGTAAATGTATATTACGATTAAAAGATAAGGACTTGTTTATCAAAATGACGTGCGTGTAAATAGATTTTGATTTCATATTTATAGTTATTAATAATATCAGAGTATTACGGCATCTTCAATGAAAAACTTTACATGTACAATTATAAAAAGTCCTCGGATAGTAGAAGACATGATTTATATAGATTGTAGAATACAGGTGATTTGAAATTGTTTAGGCAAACCAGCCAACTACTCTTTGAGTAATATGCGACTAAGAGAGAAAAATAAACAATGCATTTATTGAAACTACTATAAAATAATTATTTATCTAATAGCTGTTCCCCGCAGTCTCATCTGTGATTAAAAAGAAAGTAACATGAAAATTAACTAACGGACATTTTATATCTTCAGTAATTGTAGAACTAAAGCTATCTACTCTAGGTAACACCATAAACTATGTGAAAAATGTAAACAAAATCCTTTAACTTTAAATTAAACGTACAAACTTAAAAAAATATATAAAAATGTCTTTTTCCATTTTCCCGAACTGTTTTATTAGCAAATATGTTCAATGTTTGCATTGCTCCATCGTCATTGTTAGAGCATTGTATTTAAGAACAAACACTTTAAATAATTTAAAGGGTAAATTCTGGAACTACGTATTCCCTTCGAGTACATTTTCCAGATTTTTATCGACACAAATTACACAATGTATCACAGTTAAAAAAGTGTGATAAGTTGTACTTACCTTTTAGGCCTTGTGTCAGACGAAATACTCAGAGATCTAGGCATTGCTGGTGAATTCGGAATAGAGAAAGGCGGATTAGATGCTGGTAAAGAAAGATTCGAGAACCCTTCTCCCCGCTGACTATTCCATCTTTTTAGAGTAAAGAACGTAGATTTTTTCTTCGGTTTCTCTGCCATTTCTCACGCTTGATTATCGCAAATTACATTTAAACCGACCATTCGTAATGTCCACTTAATCGCCAATAACATTGTTATCAGCTTAAGATTTTCGTTTTTGATTACGTTCAGATAAGATACGTTAAAATTAGCGCTTATAGATCTGTGGCACCGGTATACCAAAAGATAATGCCAGATTATGCAACGTCGAGGCCGCTATGGTCGATTTTATAAGAACAACTAACTGAAGTGCCCGTACTTCGCTACAGGACATAAGGGGCGCCATCTTTAAATACTTAGTGCTGAATATCGGAGTGAAAAATACCCTATAAGTTAACCAGGTAAATAAGGAAACTAGTAACATTGTTAAAAATATTAAAACAAAAACCCGGCTGCTTAAAAAGATTTTTTTGTTCATAATTAAAAGCTATGTATATATATCCAGAATATTCTATTTAGTAGCTTTCATTTGATACCAATATTGTCGTGATAATAAAAAAAGTCTTTTTGCAGGCGCCATTTTGTATAGTTATATAGCCTATGTAACTCTCCAAATTATATACATAGGTATAATCATACAAACAAGCATAGATACATACGCTTGAAAAACATTACCCTCCTCCTGACTCTATTATCCATATTCACGCAAAATTTCATGTAAATCGGACCAGCGGTTCTTGCGTGATTCAGTAACAAATAGACACACACCATCTCAGTTTAAAATATTAGTAGGTATAGATTAATCCCCTATCCATTTAGTTTTTCTTTTCATGCGTGAGAAGAAGAATATTTTTTTGGTGAGAGTGGACTTAAAAGTACCATAAATCTGATTGGCTTTAATGCTAATCAACAAAGTAGCTTCGCTAGCTTTGGAGCGACGTGATGAAGTGCGTTGCAAAGTATCCCAATTTGAAGAGAGACTGCGACTTATATTGGGACATTATATATGAAGATTGCATCATCTTCAATCTTTATATTGACATAGGCGTATGTATAGGGGAGGAGAGGAGGTGTGGGGGGGGGGTGGATCTCTATAGATTTTCAAAATTATTTCCATTTTATAAAAATGTTTTGATAAAGTTTGTATGGTCTGGCACAACAGATTTCGTGAAATGAAGTATTTCAACTTTACTGGGTAACATTTTAGTAATTGGCTACGTTAAAACTCATATCATTAAACAGATGTTTAATGGCATAACATTTAAAGCCACATTCTGAACCCTTCAAGTAACTGCTCATACATATGCTACCTGTTCTAATAAGAAAGCCTTTTCTAAAATTAAGCAATAGGTACACCCAATCAGCTTAGCGCGATTTAAGTATTTGTTGATTACAATACAAATTATCTATATATGCCGATAAGGATTATCGGCAGGTACGTATTAACGTAATTATAAAAAATCGCATCATGTCTTTTACTTTTATTGCATATTCCAGCCATACATTTATACTGATATGTAGAATTTGTGAAGTTAGGGTCGGTAGTGTTAGGCCGTGTAGATTCAGAAGCTTGGCTCTACATGAGATCTGATATCTTTTGCACAGGGCAAACATTATGTGGTCGTCTTGGCTACATTTTACATAAAATGTTTTTTGTGGAATTTATTTATTACAGAAGCCACATCAATAAAAATATTTGATTAAAAAGGAAATGAAAACGCATGGTCGGATATATGGGTAATAGATACTTGTGTTAAGTGTATCTATTACAAAACAAGCCCATGTGTGTTGCCCGTGTAATATTAACTTTAATTTTATTAAGCCTTAACTTGACTTAATATCATTTCTTGAAAATAAAACCGTGATGATAATAATTTTATGGAAATCCGGACGGTATCTTAAATTCATTGCCAATATATTGAATGTATTTTGAAGAAAGTTTGAAAACAAGTGGGCTTTGAGGTTGCAATATTTTAGGGGCAATCTTCATTGTAACGGTATTGTGAACAAGCTTGTTCTTGGGTCAGAATTGGTCACCACAATTTACGAGTAGGTACCTTTAAGGCACGTAGGTATAATATATAAGTATTATACACAGCTGTTTGTTAGCTTTCCTTTTTCTGGTAGGCAAATTGTTTATGTTCACGTAATTTCATTTACGAATCAAAAAGTAAGCGACATAAAGGTTTAGAATTATATTAAATTATTAGCTAAGATTGTAAAAGCCCTCGTGGCGTCGTCTAGGAGAAGGGCAAGCAGTGGACAAGAACTTGGAGTAACAACTGAATTTTAGAGGTAGACATTCTACTTAAAAGAGGGTGACATGCTTATCCGAAGCGTTACAACTTAAGGGCTAGCTTCTGTGCCAAACTCAAGTAAGACACATCTTCTCTGAAGTCGTATACATTGGAGCTAGTGTGGAGCTCCGGTTTCCCATGTATCCATGGGAAGCAGTGACATCACATGAACTGTATGCTCGTTTGCTACTTCTTTATTTGACTACCGACGTAGTGGAGCGGTCACCATACCCGTCTGACACGCAGTGGGTCCCGGGTTCGATTCCCGGCCAGTTTTCTGGGTCTGGGTGTTTATGTATTCGTCTTTCTGTGTCCATGGTAACCACGACACCACACCTATAGAAAATCTCACTGTGGGGATATGGGTGTAGAAATCGTTTATGTTTTTATATATATGTTTATTACCTGAATTAAAAGACTGAACTTTATTTCAGGTAATAAAGAAGTGTCTGACGTATTTGATTCCAATTAGATCAGGTTGATTAGGGATTCCCATGGGCGGCACTGCTACTGTCACTTTGATGAACTGCAGGCGTATACACTATACTAATTACAAATAAAGTACAAAATAAATTACATTTGTATGTATCCCCCAAATTCAGAACAAAACAACGTAAATTTATCATTTAGATATGTGCCTAACCGGGGATCAAACCCGGTACTCTCTGCATAACAAACTGTGCAAAAATGTCGTCGTTTGTATTTGCCGTTTAATGATATTTTTACATTTAAAAAATATCTTTTCAAAGAATTTACGAATATTATGAAATTAATGAAAATTATTCTTTTTAAATTGCTATCTTACTTACTGTGTTACGCCGATTATACCTGAAGATAATCGGTCTTTAAATCTATAATTGCCATCTATCTCTATGAGTCATCGTAGGTACATGTCCAATATGAGGGATGTGTAAAAGTAGCGTTACAGATACACTATCCGGGTGAACGAGTCGAAGCGACAGTTGAGTCGCCAATTATACGGCTATGTTGCAGGTCGAGAATAATATGGGGCGTGTTAGAGACGGCCGCGTTTAGGGTTCCGTAACGAAATATTAAAAACGGGGCCATTTTTTCGGTGAAGAGTATTTCGTCCATTGAAATGTATGCATTGAGTCGTAAAAATTGTTACGTAGAAAGTTCTTTATAAGCATAGTAGGCAGGACTTAAGAACATTTCCCTTACAAATTAGGTTTAATAAGGAATATTGTATTTTTAACATATTTATTAAACTTATACTCCGATAAATGAATGTTTAAACGTGTACATAATTGTTACGCCATGTTTTACGCCATAACTCTGCATACTTAGTATTTAAACTAACAAATTTAAGTAAATGTCCTCTTACAATAACTATAATCCTCTCCATACTAAGCCCTTATGGAGAAATGATTTTAAGAACGGAAAACTAAAACGTCCATTTCAAAATTAAAAATATATTTATAATATGTCACAGTAATTTCTTCGTCTACGACTACTACTTGAACGACGATAATAAGTTTGCTTAATTTTGGTGCGTTTACAGGAAATTCACATTTTAATCATGTTTAACACGCGAACCTCGACTACAACGTTGCACCAATTAATTTTGATTTAATAATGTTCTATAGCGACGACTTATTTCATGTTTCAAAACTTTAATTAAGAAATACTTCATGAAAAATTAGAAGTAAAAATTACGAGAGGTAATTGCAGGGGTAATAACAAGGTGAACATTTAAAAGATGGCTGGAAAAGTTTACTTAAAGGGCTTACGACTGCTCAGTACCCCTTACTACGTTACGGTATTCCCTGCCTGTCGTTAGAGGCGACTAAAAAGGGGCTTCCGGAGTTGCGAGCCGCAAGAGAGGGCTCGAACCATCCAGTCAAGTGTTCCCAGGAAGGGCGGCGGCATGGGTAATCGCATGCCATCGTAACATCTGAAGGCACGGTGAGCGTAAATGTCGAACGCGAAGAGCCCGAAAGCGACATCGCGCTCGAAGGACTCTGTTGTGTTTCGTTGGAGATCCCGGAGTCCTCCACGCAGCGCTGAGGACAGGCACGGAGGGGATTTTAGTGCGGTAAAAATCCCACATAACAAAAAAAGTACCCTTAGTACAAAATCCTCAAATCAACTGCTGTTTATGATTTTGCCCACACCTTGCAATGTGCTTTAAAATGATATGCGACAACATAAACAGTGATTGTTTTAAGGGTACATAATAAACTCGTACAAAGGGTACAGAGCAACTTCATACGTATCAGGACACTATAAAAGTTTTCTTATTTTATTGAAGCAGAAAACGAGTTCGCAGTCTACCTAAAGTTAAGTGATTAATGTCATGATCGTAATGACAATAGTGAATAGTTATAATGCTTGCAGTAATTGTGTCTATCTCCTTCTTTCTATATATTTTAACTAGTACCTATCAGCGCTTACGGCAGCTGGTATATCCTTGTTGAAATTGATCTGCGAAGGATTTTAAGAATCACCTTATATTATTAACAGAACATTATGCACTTTCAATTCTTCTTCATAGTCAACGCATTATTGTCTTACTGCTGGGCACGGGTCTTCTCTCAAAGTGAGAGAGTTTAAGGCCATAGTCCACCGCGCTGGCCAAGTGCGAATTCGTAGACTTCACACACCTTTAAGAACTCTTTTTTTAGAACTCTCAGGTGTGCAGGTTTCCTCACGATGTTTTTCTTCACCGTAAACCAGTGATAATTAATTTCTAGTACGCACATCATTTTTTTTTAGAAAATCAGCGGTGCGTGCCTGGGATTCGAACCTCGGACCCTCGATTGAGAGACCGATTTTCAACTATTAGGCTATCACTGCTCATTCAAAATTCATCAATTCTACGCGAAGACACGCATCCCAATGAGTAGGTTATCAAGTTACTTTTACTGGGGTAATCCCTAAGTTACACTTCTAGGCATTTAGCACACTGTGCACAAACCTGTCTATCTGACGGCTATCAGATGCTGGATCTTTTGCTTAATATAAATTACGAGGAAAATAGTTGCAGCCTGTTGGTAATTGCTGATAAATATAAATACACATTAAGGTCACGTGAACATTAAATTAGAGAAAGCAAATGAATGTTAATTTATTAAAAAAGGATAAAAATATAAACCAGAGATAATTTTCTGTTTTTTTTTCTTTTTTAATTGTATAATATTAAAAGTAAAAAAAAGACGAAAAGCTTTCCTTTTCTTTGCTTTTACTTAAAAATATTGCGATTTTACTAAAGATTTTTAGTAGTTAGTACGTTATGTAATGTCCTTAGTTCTATCAGACAGATATCATATACTATCTACGCAAGATTGTTATATATCTATTTGGTACATCCTAATGTGGATTAAAGATACATTGTTATTCAAACAGGTAATTACGATGTCAAACTCCTGTTCAAATCCTTCAATTAGTGAAGTGATTATTTTTTTAACTTCATTGATTAAGGTATAAAAATATTAGAGTAAAATTTGCGTTTTAGTGTTATGTTATTATTTAATCCAAGCTACGATATGGTTTGAAAAACTCTTGTATTGATATTTGCAAATTCCAGTTTGTATGTCTTGCGCATGACCCATAAAAACAAGTGTACCTACTTAATATATTTAAATTGGCGATTTCGCAAATCAGCGGTCATCACAGCATCTTTGCGATAAGACCATACGTGATACGACTTTATTTTATGATCACTGTAATGGTGGCTTTTATATGCTCAGTTTCGCGTCTACTTAAGCATGTTAGGCAAATATGACTTTTTATAAAGGTGCCTAGACAAGCTTGTAGTCAGGGGCGAAATGTTGTTTGGGAAAAACTTGACCCAGGTGAGGGTACTTTATCAAAGGCTTTATTAAAGAAGTAGCTTATCCGCGGCTTTGCCCCATTGGATAACTTTTTTTATACATAATATCGCCGCTTCTTGGCGCCCCGACCAAATCTGGGATCTTTTTCTCTCATACCTTCATTCATTCATCATCTACCGCTCGATCGCACATTCGTACTATTCCTACGTACCTACTTAGTACGGTCTTTACCGTACATCATACCCTTTAGTATCCTATGTCCTTCCAGGTTATAAACTGTCAAAACCTGTTTGAAAATTTGTATCCAAAAGCGATCCTAAGTAGTTTCTGAGTGAGTGATACCAAACATCCATACATCCTCACAAAACTTGCATTTATAGTATTAGTAACTTTGGTCCTCTTCATACGAATAGATCAGGGAAAAAAATTGTCTAAGAGAATGTCCTAATATTTTTGTATTTTTTTTTGCCTTCAAAAAGAAGTGTACCTAAGACATGATTTTGGACTTCACTTCACTCGACTTCTCAAAAACCAGCAACACCCCGATCTGCCAGTGACTGCAGTTCCTGATATTAAAGGCTTATAAAGCCACTAACTTCATATCTTCAGAATCGATGCACTTTCAATGAATTCAATTATTCAAATGGCAGGCGTGGTGTGGCCTGAAATTCTAACACGTCCATTACTTACTTGGTATCTGTTGTTTGACTAATTGCTATTTAGAAAGTTCGTTCAGACTTAGCCTAATTCCTCGAGTGTGATTCTCTGTTCGAATATACAACTAAATAATTTAATCCTATCAAATTTTAGTTTAATTTACATTTAACTACTAACACACAACTAACAAACAACACAACACAACACTGCAACACTTACTATTGTAAAATGCTTGCTCTCTTTAACGATATTCAAACGTATAGGAATTTTCTTTATAAAAACTGGATGTACCTAATATTTTTAACACTTTTCAATTTTTTAGCGAACTCACAGCCGATTCCTTGACAACAGAACATTTCAAACCACATACCAAGTTATACGTGACGTATATACTAAGGGAGGTGTTCATACAGTCATCCTCACTCTAGCATAGTCGTAAAAGAAAAAATCTTCGAACGGATTATGTTTTTGTCGACAATTGTTTGTACTCTATTTATTCCGAATTATTACTGTTTTCTCTTATCAATAAATATTTTAACAGTCGGGTTTAATAACTTGTTTATTTTAGATAAACAAGTCATAAGGCATGAATAATACCTTACGAACTCAAGTTGGAGTAAAGTTCTCACATGTCTCAAGAGCTACGGAAGTGTGTCGCCATTCGTCTTCACGTCGGTCCTTTTCAAAAAGCATACAAATCTAAGTTTTCACCCCGTCGTATGTGACCTAAATGGTTAATTACCACAACAATACTGTGGTAAAATGCATTATTTATAGCACTTGCATGGGTGCTCACTTGGTCACGGGTGAAGTTTCTATGTGCAATTTGAATTGGAATGGATGGGAATAAGGAAAGTCAACAACGTTAGCATCATTCAAGTGAATTCATTTGAAGTACTGTTAGTATTATAATCACTCATTACTAATGTAAATAGGCAAGTAACAATCGTAAAGGATTAAAACGGTTATACTTCCAAAATCTAAATGCATGGAGGTACAAAGTCTAGCTTTCACCTTTATACCGATGATACACTTTCAGAAATAGGAGGACCGAAGTCACTTCTAAAAGTAAAAAAGCTCACCTTCGACTAGTCAGTAGAAATCCTGCGCCTTCTAGAGATTAAGATCATTAACAATCACGATTTTCACGTGAACTTTATATACGTATGAAAACATCACAGTCACAGCTGAAGTAGATGGTCCTCTTTACGATTGTAATTTAAATCCATTAAAGCCTGTGATACATAAATTCAAATATGCACTCCGACTAAGTACTTACATATTATAAAGGACTGACTTTTATACCGATAAACTATAATTGCTTATGACTATTAGGCATAATCTATTTGAAGGATTACAAAATTTACTTTTGAAAAAAAAAAAATTAACTATATTTTTACTGGCGGTTCTCTTAGACCGTCACTCTATGATTTATTATTTTGTGTTATTTATTAATCATTTAATTCTATGGCTATTTATTAGTATTTAGTTTATTTTATTATTATTTAGTTTATTGCTATATTTGTCGTGTTATTACTATTGTATTTAGACAACATATCTTACATGATTAATGTTTCATATTTGTAATTGTTTTCGACAACCCATGGACAAGGAGATGGTTTTTTATAACAAAAGGGTAGGCTTCAACTTTTTTATTCGTTCGAGTAAAGGACTTTGATACAAAACGCGTCTCTTCTTTTTCCGGTCCCGTTCCTACATCAAACGTTACACGTAATTAATTAACGCAACAACGATCTGTGTACTAAAAAGTCAATATGCCCATTTTTCCATCAGATACGATAGGTACCCTCGTGTCATTTGTGTAAGTACAATTAAGATGATCATAAACTCAGTAGATCCCGTTTAATGTGTTGAAATAATAAGGAAAATATTAAAACCTCTCGGATAGATCAAGTTAAAATAAAACTCGATAAATAAACCGGAAAACCCACGATAGTGAGGTCCGGCTGTCCTTAAAATGGATAATATATTCTTCATGTAGATAAAGTTAAGTGTAGGTACCTACTTCACTGAGACGAAATGTGTGTTGGGGTTTTATTTGAATATTATATTTTTGTAAGAATCCTGGGATAATCTTAAACATTTTGTATGGCAATCTACTTATGTACTGTTTTTTACATGGTAGTAGCAAACTAGCACCCAGTCCACCTGATGGTAAGTAACCACTGCCGGCCATGGAGAGCTGCAATCAACCCCTTACTGAGGTTAGCCACAGATGCGTTGCTACCCCTGAGGAGTTAAAATGCCTCGGATAAGTATATCTCCCTTACCAGCCTTCGCCTTGGAAACAGCGTATTACACTGTTGTTTTTAAGCAGAAATAGGTGTGGCGGTGGTGCTCCGGAGTCGAACCACAAAGAATTCTACCACCTTCAGCTTTGTATATAAAAACCGTTTTAGAATTATGTACCATATCTAAAATAAATATAATCTATTGAAATTAAGGACGTATGGTATAAAACATTGAATTTCAAGTTTTTATTTGGGTTTAATTCTGCGCGGGCGACTTACTGGTCGCCTTAATGGGTAGAAATAGGTGTGGCGAAGGCATCTGCGGTGCAGTGCTACCAGATAAACTGTAATTACAGTAGATCTACTGAATTTTTAAGTTTTTTACTGTATACTGTAATGGTTCCTTACAATATACAGTAAAATTTGATCGAGGGATCACCGCTTTTTTTAACCGACTTCAAAAAAGCAGGAGCGTCTGAATTCAACTGTACTTTTTTTGTATCGTCAAATCGCCCAGAAAGTCGTCATTTACAGTAATTTTGTGTAAAATATAGTATTTTTAGTAGAAAACACTAATTTTACAATCACGATCTGGAAGCACTGCTGCGGACTCCAACCTCAAATAGTTATTTCTAGTTTTATTATTGGCGAGTAGTATCAATAACAAAACAATTCAGTTTTAAATCTTGTCTAAATACAGACAATGTCGAAAGCGATAGCGTGTATGGTTATTTGAATAGATAGTCGCTTTTGTGTAACAAATCACACGGATTCGGGGTTCGAATCCGGTTTGCACACAACAATCGTCCTTTGAAACAGTGAGTAATTGTTCTGTGAAATATGTTTAGATACAAATATAACTGAAAATGACAAAACAAGCGCTACTATCGTTTAATTAAAATCTATATTAATAAAATTGTCAAGGGGTACGGTAGACTTGATTGAAACTTTACCTAAATAATAAAACATAATAAATATTGATTTCGAGCCAACAACATATATCCGCAGAATTCGGATTGTCGAGTATTTTGTTAAATTCTAATGGTGAAAATAGTCACCATATTGGTCACCCGGATGCCATCTTGAATTTCTTAAAGCGGATTCACGTAATAATACGATAAACTGCCAGCTAGTGGCGTTAATTACCTTACATAGTTTTGATATTTTATACTAAATGGCGTTACAAAATTGTACCTCGCATTTCTGCTCGGATATAAATTCGCGAAAGGGCCATGCGCGTTCACTAATTTATATAAAAAAAAAAAAACAAATATTAGTTGGTAATTTTTTCTTATGCTTGGTTCATTGTCGTTTTTTTCCTGAATAGATTTCGTTCGTCAACCCATTAT
>DWTU01000976.1:0-14509 GCA_018251515.1 Cecropterus confusis
GATGACTTTTTTATTATCGCGACAATATGGGTATCAAATGAAAACTAGTAAATAGACCATTTTAAAAATATACGTACCTTTACTGGACTATTTTGACGAAAACTCATATAAGGCGTTAAATTAATGTATCATTATAAACAAAAAATCGTTTTTTGCAGTCGGGTTCTTTGTTTTAGTATTTTTAACAATGTTACTAGTCTTTTTCTTGTTACAAGCTACAATTTTTACTTTTTATTGCATTTACCTGGAACTCATTCTGCTTCTTCTCGTGCAACTTGGCTTTGAGCGTACAGGGATGTAGCGTTGGCAGTGTCACGTTTAGCTCCGAGTCAATGAACATCTGCGCTCCCGGTGGTGCGAATAAATATCCAGATATGACGATCTCCCGGGATTTCGGGTTGAAGTTTAGTAATGCTTTCGCTGAGTACTTTGGACCGATCTGTGGGAAAACGTGTTGAAAATTTTGTTAGT
The DNA here is from genome assembly GCA_018251515.1 of Cecropterus confusis. Classification (NCBI taxonomy): domain Eukaryota; kingdom Metazoa; phylum Arthropoda; class Insecta; order Lepidoptera; family Hesperiidae; genus Cecropterus; species Cecropterus confusis. The sequence goes on from DWTU01000976.1 coordinate 472, forward strand.
TTTTGGTAGGTTTCCTGTACTATTAAAGTAATATGTATTAATGAATTCGTCGTTAAAAGTTCCTTCTTCCTTATACTCGTTACAGCCTTACCGAAAAACAAACCTAATTAATTAAGTTTGATAAACGTAAAAAAAATGTATATATTTTTGAAGTTCTTAAGTGCGCCGTGCAATGGGACAAAGTATTGGTGAAACAGTCTTTGTAACGAAAACGGTTACGCTTACATTACGATAATAATATTTAATTACTTTGACGATTTACGATACTATATAAATGTTTAAGTTGGTACATGAATTTTCATAAGTAACTAATTAAACTAAAGTAAGGTAGATGGGCTTATTAAAATATTACTAAACTTCAATATAACTGAAAATAAGAGTAATTTAGGAAAATATATGTTAATCGAAAATTCTATTGAATTCCTTCGTCATCTATTTTAATAATCTTCCTTCGATCTATAATATTCTTAATCCTGAAAAACCAAGACCCTTCCAAACAGATTCCCTTGATGCGCCACTGCCACGCAATATTTTAAATGCATGAATTATACCTCTTCGAATTGTAATTCCAGTAACATAGGCCTAGGCCTGTGCAAGGTCATATGCGTGTCCAACTTTACGCCATTGATCTTGTCTATGCGTTTGAACGTGAACGTGAAGGAGGGGTCCTCCTTGAACTCCTTAGCTGCGCTCACGTTGAATCCTATATCGATGTGGTTTTGAGTTTTCTGAAAATATATAATTACGTTTAAACGGAACGTAAGACGGTAATATGTTTGTGGGATTACCAAAATTATAATTATAATTGTTTTTTTTTTTTTACGATTATATATATAATGGCTTTTTATGCTCTATTTTATAGTTAATAAATTCTGATGCCCCAACCCTATAACTCTCAGGGAGAAGGGAAGGAAGAATTATATTTTAAAAATATGTATCCCTACTTTAAATTGTTATTGCAATGCAATAAAATGTAAGTTGCATGAAAGGGCACTTAAAACGAACGAGTTTAAGTGAACCGCTCAAAACAGTCGGTCAAATCCGACCATCAATTTTACAAATTACTGAAAGTATGCATAGTTTTAGTTTCACATCAAGTTTTTTGATAAAAAATTACAAGGAAATATGTATTTAATTAAGAGTTCTAAGTAAATATGGTTACTATGACGTATTTGATTCGTATTAAGCTTTTACCATAGGTTCTTAAAAAAGTCTTAATACAGCCATAACACATTTTTTTCTGATGCGCTTGAATAGAAAATACTAGTGGTTAAAAAAGATTAAGCGTGACTCACCATATTCCTAACAATCGCGTAGAAGTTATAACCGGGATAAGCCGTGAATTCCATACTCAATTCTCCATACAAATCATGTCTGAATCCCAGAGCCCGTTCACTATACAACCCTTCCACTTTTATCGTTTGTTTTGGGTTTTTATAGAACTGGTAGTCCAGTTGCAGTTTGATGCCATCTGTGGGTCCGTTCGAAGTGTAGTACCCTATCATGCGACTCGCGAGTTGTTTCGTTTGGAAGTCGGCTGTGATGTCCCACTGTGTGACGCCGCCCTTAGATTTTACTTTGATTGTGCCTGAAATAAGGTGTTAGAACATTCCTTATTATTAAATTACATAGTTTCGATTAAACTAAATTAAAAAAAAATCATTAATCATGTAATGGTCATTTATTGAACCTTCATCGAAAATATGTTATAACTCTTGGTTTGACTCAGTTTTTTTTTTATAAAAGAAATAAAGTCATGAAATATAACAGTGACAGCAGACTACCAAAAACTCAGCCTTTCAATAGAAGCGTCTGAGGATCAAATACCAATAATTGATTTTTCAATGTGCGTGTAAAAAAATATTACTTGTTACAACGGTCAATTAACAATAAATAAAAAACACTGTAGAAAACTAAATGTTGCAGAGCCTTCAAAAAGTAATGTCAATAGGTCTAATGGATACTATAGGCAGTTACCCCATAAGGGGAGGCCTATGTCCAACAGTGGGTGGACCTTCATCCACCATGTGGCAGTAGTGCCATGGAAATCATCTCCGAAATGCTCTAACTTAAAACTTGTCTTGACATACAATAAAACTTACCCGACAACTCAGCCACCTTCTGATCATTCACCACCCAGTACGCGAGCGGTATCCACACGTACCCATACTTTATATCGTGTCTCTTGAACGACATGAGTGTATCAAACTGTTTCTTTCCGTCTACATCCAGGCTAGCTTTTAAAGTCTTATCGTACTTCTGGTTCCGGTACATAGCTTTCGCTTTGAGCGTGCTTTGGGCCGATTGGAACGTTATGGCGGCTGTGCTTGATGTGTTCGAGATGCTTACCGCCGCGTCGAACATGCGTTTTTCCTAAAAATCATAAAACTATTATGTTTAAAAGTACAATTAACTTTGCATCTTTATAGAATTTGTTTAGTTAACAACGTGATAATCAGAGGTAAGTTTATAATGGAATTTAAAAGAAAAAATAATAATTTAATTAGAAAAGAGTTGATGACATTCACACAGCTAAATATAACATTTTGTTTAATGTAAAAACAAAAAAAGTGATGTATGTGCGTACGTATGTGTGCGTGAGAGAGAACGAGTGTGTGTGCGTGTCATTGTTTGTCTGTGCATGTGCGTAATGAGCATATTTTATGTTAATTACAAGATATATTTATTACAGAGAAATTTAAATATTAAGACTTATTTTTTTTCAATGTGAGCATGATTGTGTGTGTTTTTTTCTTTTTACGTATCACATAGGGTCTGTTGTTTATGTCTCGAATGTCGGACTCGACCGGGAAACCCATTCCGACTAACAGTATTCCTCTTTCTTCTCACTCCTGGACCCCGCAGGATGGCCGCTAGGGATTGCTTCGCGGGGGGAGATATAGCCGTAGCTTTTACTAAAATACTGGTTACTTAAACTTCAGACCAGTTTCTTCCGCTACTGCTCTCTGTTCCGCAGGTCCTTCAGCACGGTAGTAGTGTACGTACTGGTTATGTCATGCCGACGACGAACACATTTCGCACCCCACATCATCAGGCAGGCACGAGGCAGTCAGGACAGTCAGGAGAATCCTCGTATATGACCCTGTGGAGGTATTCTCGGTAGCAACCGTGGCCGGGGATAATTTGCGTGAGATAGTAATTTATTTCTCCATGTTTCCGGTTCACCCATACATTTATATCAGGGATCAGTCTGCGTGTCCATCTTCCCTTGTTTATGTGAATGTATGTCAATTTCGTGGCACGCTCTACAGCCCAAATGAGTTGACGGATTGTGACGTATGACATATCATTAGAATTGTCTCAGCTTGGACAATGACATAAACTTTATAATTAAAAAAATGGCGCTTGTAAATAGGTGAAAAGGAGGAGGGTGGGTCAACATTTTCTTATTATCACTACAATATAGAAATCAAATGAAAACTAGCTATGTTTATGTATATGTTTATATGTATATATATATCATAAAGACGAAAATAAAGTTATTATTATTTCAAAAAATATGTTTTCAAACAGTATAAATATTATGTTAGAAATAGGAAGACGCAAATGATAATTTTTTATCAGACTGGTAGTACATACCAGTTTTCTTGTAGGACATTGATTCATTTGAACGAAAAACACACTACTCAGTCATTTGATACAGTTACTAATAAAAAATATGCTCTTATGGAATAGACAATTTCTGTGCGTAGGACTGAGACAACGTACCACGTGATTTGTAGGACACTGAGGCTGTTAAATTTTAAAAATATTATGTATGCAACAAAAAAAAAGCTGGTTAGTAATCATTTTTCATGACCTCGTAATTGAAACATGTAAAAAGGGGACAGATTGATAAAGCCATACATTTTGTAGCACGAATACTTTTCAAAAATCTTAGATCTTAATATGTACCAAAATACTGGTTAGGACAAAATTTTTGACATCGTCAAATTAAGATACGTGTCCCTGCTACCTTCTTCAGCTACCAAAATCGAGATATGCTGTCAAAAAAGAAGTCGGGCATCTCGTCATTATGAAGCTACTCTCGAAAAAGTAGATTGATAATAAAAAGTGGTAAAAATGGCGACGGATCCCGAATATAAGGCAATTTTTGGCGGTCCGAGGTTCGACCTTCCATGGTCAGGATACGGGCCGAGGTCCACCTGTTGCCGACCGCTGCAGTAGACGCTGGTCTACTATAAAATAAAATAAAAATAGCCGTCACGGGACGCCGTGATGGATGTGAATTGTCGTGTTCGTACTATGCATAAAAGACAAGATTGCGACAGGAAATAGATATATAGCATAATGAAAATAACGCCATCTACGTACAGTACCCCAGTACTACAGAGCCCCGCACTTATAACAGATGGCGCTATAATATATACGATGTGGCGATCACCACGCCAACAATCAGGTTTACGTGCGCCTATAGATGTTTCACATCAAAAAAACATCAATCACATTTTGATAAATTGTTGTACAACTATCATTATATATTTATGTATATCACGTGTGACATATCACGTGATATATGTTTGCATTTTGTTTAAAAAATGAATACAAATAAGGTTTGGTATCTCTGGATCAATCAGACAGTCCATCTACGTTATAAATAAGGGGTGCCTAAGAAAAGATGTGTTAGGGACAAAAACACCCAACTCAGTGCTAACGTCCATTCGCGGGGCAGCAGGCATCGATCACACTGACGGATGGGCCCAACACATGGAAAGATTCACCATTTTATTTCCGACCGCTAATACAATTGCCCTGTTAGGGTATTGGACTCACGTCACACGTAAACCGATATGTTGGACTACGATTATTGAAATTGTGATACATTTACGGAAAATGTTATTATGTAATGTGTATTAACACAAAAGTGAGCAGTGACAGACTAACGGTTGAAACTCGGCCTCTCAATTGAAGGTCCGAGGTTCAAATCAGAGGCTTGCACCGCTGGTTCTTTTTTTAAATGCTGTGCGTATTACAAATTAATTGTCACTGATTTATAGTGAAGGAAAAGGTCATAACGAAACCTACACACCTGAGAATTCTCTGAAAAATTCTCGAAAGATTGTGCATTTTACCTATTCCTACTTGATTAGCGCGGTGGGCTAAAATAGTGTAATTTAGAGAGGAGACCCGTGCCCCGCAGTGGTACAAAATTGATTTAACTTATTAAAATACTTCATCTATTTATCGTTGCGGCTTTTATTAATTATGATCGATTTACAAAATTGGCACTGGTTGCGGGAGGTCGAAGATTGAATGGGTGACCGCTGTGCTCCGAAAGGGATATTTGCTCAACCTCATCATCTTAAATAGATATATACCGGTTAATTTAAATGTTTAACAGTTAAGTCTTCAATTTGTATTTGGATATATATTAATTTGAATATTACTAAAGTTATAAGATGTCTATATCTAAGTAACCTATCTCCACAAGAATACGTTTAGACGTCAAGTTGATGATAATATTCAGAGCAGCTAAAAATAGGTTTCCCGCAATACAACCACATAGTTCCAAGTAACATCAATTTACTCTTTATTTCCGTTTTGTTACCCACTCGTTCTCTTCAATGTAATGCGTGTGCAGCCTGTAACTGAACACTGGTATTTCATTACTTCACTGTCACTGGCCACTTAAAAAAACCTTTATCACGATGTATTTAGTAATTATTTAAGAAAAAGATTTAATGCTTAAACGTGATAAAACCCTTTATACTCTACTACACCTATTTTTGCCTTATGACGGTAGTGTAAGGCTTCTGCGTTCGGGTTTGAATGCGTGGCGGAGCGGTCACCATACCGGTCTGACACGCAATGGGTTCCGGGTTCGATCTCCGGCCAGACAGACATCTAAATGATGAATTTAGATTTCTGTTCTGGGTCTGGGTATTTGTGTATTTGTCTTTGTGTCTATAACACCCACGATAGGAGAAAATCCTCGTGTGGGGCTATGAGTGTAGAAAGCGTTAAAGCGTTATTACAGAGGTTTTGGCAATGTGATTAATGCGACACAATGCAATGCAGCAAGGACTTTTTACTATTAAACTGATTCTTAATTTCTCAGAACTAATTTTAGATTCATGGGCAATTATTTATCTTTACGTGGGAATAAGGCAACCTAAATATTTGTAGACTATTTTATGTTTTAATAACTTGAGGGTTCGCCTTATTAACAATAATTAAATTTCCAAATTCAAGCAATTGTTATGAAAATGGTTATTTACAATCAAAATATTTAATTACGTACGCTGTTTTAAGTCTATAGTTGCGATACATTGCACCACAATGAAAACCATAGTGACCAATTTTAGCTAATTGAGCCAAATATTTGAAATTACTCCTAATAACGTAATCTTTCAATTAGCGAAATAAAAAGAGACGATTTCGTTCTAGAAAAACTGAAACATAAATTAACATCCGAGGGAAAGTCTTCGGAAAACTCTCCAAAATGCGAACTAAATTTTGTTATTGTCACTAAATTCACATTTCACGTTGGTTATCTTTTATTCTTATTGTACTATATTTAAGAAGAACTCCACATTCATATTGAATTTGGTAAATAGTTGGCCGAACTTTATGCAGATTACAAGAGATACATGCCCGCAATAACCGGCTGAGCATGTTATTGGAGCTTGCGGTGTATATGCGTCAGCTGCGCCGGTTGCTTGTACTCGACTTCCGCTCCAACCCCGTGTGTTCAGTGCCGGGGTACAAAGATGTCGTTATCAACACCTTTCCCTACCTCCTGAACCTCGACTCTGAAATGCTCGAGCCTGTGGAGCAGGTATATTTTCTATTTACAATCAACTTGACATTACTATTTCCAAACATTTTCAAACTTTATAAATCCTCCATATTAAAAACGACGTCGTAAACATGGACAAACTTTGTTCTTATATAATATGTGTTTCTTTCTTTTTAACTTTTGAAAGAATATTTTAATTAGTTTTTAAAAATACGTATTAGCTTCACTCTTTCGATACCACAAGTACCCTAATACTGAAAATAATATAAAATTCATAATCATATTCATTTCAAATTCATGTTTATAACAACTTTTTATTGAACGTTGAACATTAAAAGCTCGAAAGCGTAAAATTCAGCATCTACGTAGATCCAAAAGACGTTCCGTCTATAACGTGTTAACGTAAATGTGTCTTCAGCCCGGACATTTAACTTCCGGACCAGATTTGATTCCGACAGGCTTTCCATCACTACGGACACAACCAGGTAGATCGTTTGTTAGGGAACGTGATTTGCAAATTTCGCAATTTGTAATTTCCTGCTATATGGTATCTCAATTTAAAAGCATGACTCCATATCCTGTCGGAGAGAGAGTCGAACAGAGTCGGAACAGGTGTAACGTTTTTTTTTTTCAGATTGAAGTAGCAAACAAGCATGCTGTCCTCCTAATGCTGAGTGGTTACTGCCGCTCATGGATATCTGTAAACAACTTCATACAGATCAGAGGTTCTATCTGAAGATGCGTTGCTACTCCCGAGGACTGAGATGGTCGCAACATATGTATTTACTTGCGAAATTCCTTAATTCATTAAAAGTAAAAATCCTTAAGATACTATTTCATGCGAAAACGTAAAGCATTTTTAAGCTGTTATTTCAATTCAAATTTTAGAAAAATAACAAGGTATTTGATAAAATTATCATACTTAACAGAACTTTTAAAATTATTTGTTGTTATCTAAACAAACGAAATCTTCACAAATTTTTCATATGGAAATGGTATAAATTCATCTGTAGACTTTGCATTACTCGTAATGTATGTAATTAAAAAATAACTTATTAAGAAAATAATAACTATCTCGCTCCTTGATTCCAGCGAAGCTCAAAAATGGATATGTCACCGAACATTATGACATTTGCAACGCGTCGGGTACTCCGATTGCTTTACATAGAGCAATTGTCTAGAGCACACGTGTCGCCGTATACTTTACCCGCTGACACTAGAGAAATACCGATAATTGTGCTGGTTGGCTACGAAGCTGTCGGTAAAGGTGCGGAAATAGTTTATTGCTGGTTATTTTGTAGTATGTGCAATATTGAATGAGCTACGCTAAGCAAGCCGCAACGTGTGGTTTGGCTTCTCTCTCTAGCAGAAATCACCTTGAAATTTAGAATACGCTTATTAATTTAGAATATATATTTTTATATCAACCTCATAATTATAAGATTAGAGGTAACCTGTGGACTTACTTTTTTTTTAATAGTATGTATGTCGCCCATGGACATCTGTAATCAACCGTAGTTAAGATCAAAGTCTCATCTTAGGTTAGTCATAGATGCGTTGCTACCCCCGAGGACTAAGATGGAATGCCTCGCTAAAATATGTCTCTCTTACCACACCCTTCAGACCAGAACAAATCAGCGCATAACACTGCTGTTATTAGGCAGAAATAGGTGTGGCGGTAGTGCTTCCCGAGTCGAACCACAAAGAGTTTTACCACCTTCATTCTGGCGTGAATCAATTTTTGCATGTCATTGGATTTTCTTTTTTCAATCCTTTGAAAAAAGAACGAAAAGTTTGCATCAGGTAACATAAAACACCACCTCAACACTGATTTCTATCGCCCCGTTAAAAATAACGACTTTACTTAACTAAATCTTTACTTAACTAATTCTTTGCTCCATGAGCTTTAAAATTTAACCCAGTATTTTATGATCGTTATTATTTCGACACACATAATTTCAAACGTATTGCAATGCTATGAAAACATAAGTGAAATACCAACAATTCTTTGCAATATAAATTCTTTTCGAAATATTTTCTATATTATTATGCAATAGAATGACACGAAAGTAATTTCCCAATAAACGTAAGCTCCATATACGACTTCTTGTACGTAATTGGGAAATACTGCATTGACTTAAAGTCGGAATGATACTTAGGCGCTGAGTATGTACAGCTACTAAATGGCTATAACTGAATATGGTGTCGTAAAAATATTATATTAGTAAGCTAAGTTACAGTACATGGACGTGAATTGCAACTGCAGATGTAAAATAAATTATTCTGTCTCTAACTTTGAAATAACTTAAGGTGAAGAGCTACTCGTAGATCGACGACAATTTTAAGTAATATGTTAAATATAAAATAACTTCTATGCACTATTTTGCTATTATGCGGGGGACGACCCGCGTGGCGGAGCGGTCACCATACCGGTCTGACACGCAGTGGGTCCCGGGTTCGATCCCCGGCCAGACAGATATTTGAATGATGTTAGATTTCTGTTCTGGGTCTGGGTGTTTGTGTATCCGTCTTTGTGTGTCCATGGCACCCAAGACACAGGAGAAAATCCTACTGTGGGGCTGTGAGTGTAGAAAGTGTTTGTTTGTTTATATAATTGTAGCAATTGCAAAAAAACACAAATGACAGTTCTTTAAAAGAAAGTGGTAACAGTAAGTTGGCCAGCGCGGAGGACTATGGCCTGAACCTCTCACTCTGGGAGGAGACACGTGCCCAGAGACAACTGGGTTGACGACCAGGTATTTACACCCACTGCCACATACGCCTCTTCTTTGGCAACCAAACCACGGCCTTATCCGCTATTCACAAACACGACTATATCAGCCACTCCCAACTTAAAAGCAATCTGTTGGCGGCAATTACTCAAGCGATCATGTAGGCAGACGTAGGCAATGATATGGTGTTGCGCCACAGACTATGTAACACTTAGAGTTGCCAATTTGCATACCGTAACCTTTCTTGAACAAACCTGTGTAGTGACATCTATTTCTTCACCTATTTTGGTTCAAACCTGTGTAGTGACATCTTCTTCACCTATTTTGGTTCAAAGACACTTCTACGTGAAGATTAAAAAATGTTTGTACATTCTTAAGTTTTCTCCACATTGTTCTTAATATGTATGACTTAAAAATAGGTTCTTACGAGTAGTTTCTTACTATTGTCGTTCTGTGGATGTTAGTTTCGTTCAATACGAACATTTTACTTAATGCCATGGACGCACACAAAGACGAATAGGTATAAAGTCCGATAGGTGTATATATAGGTATAAACTTTCATATCCAAAATAGAAAATAAAAATTATCTTTCAAATGTCTGACTGGAGGTTTGGTTGCCAGCTCACTTATCTATAGATATAAATAAAATTTAAGTGTCTGTTTGTAATATCAAAATAACAGCTTTTTACCACATGCATTTGGAAGTTACAATACTGATAACAAAACATCAATTACTAAAATTTTTGTGTGTCTGTCGGTCCGTCTGTTTGTTCTGGGTAATTTCTGAAACCACTGTTGGATAGCTGATGTTTTAAGGCGTAACTAACCGCACACGTATATGTAACATTACACATTTGAATTTGAGTTACATTTTATAAACGCGGGTATAACCGCGTGACTCCGAAAGTTATAAATATGACAAAAAAAATAATTCGTGTCAACTACATACCGTTATCTAACTATGTTTTCCTTGTGTATCTAATAGCTTTAAACATGACATTGGTATATAAGGATACGCATAAATGTTTATATATTTTTATAACTAGAAATTCAAATACTAAGTTCCATAGAGGTAGCTACAAAATAGGTGAACTTTCAAAGATAATTTTAATCCACTGCACGTAGAATATCAAAATGTCTTATACTAAACCTTGACTAACAGACTTCTATAAATTTAAACTGTATTAAGGTGAATGAAGGTTAGGTCTGACTTTGGCTTTGAAAGTCGTCCTATGCCGCGGCGTGACGTCGCTGCATGGCGTAAGGTCTGCCATCGGCCTCGAGGAACCCCTCTTTACCCGGGCAATTCCCTCAGTGGAAACACTGTACACCGGTATTATTGGCTACCGTCGGGTAGCCTATGCAGTATTTACGTTTTCAGTGGCTGCGCTGTTAGGTCTGATTATATATGCAATGTGCACAAGGGCCAGGGCGGTACTTAAAGGAGCCACACGCTCAGAGGACTCTGGTTGCATTACCTTGGAGATCTCGGAGTCCTCTTCGGACCGAGTATGGCGCGCCCGGTTGCGCGCTTTTAGTGATTAAGATTCTCACATAATCCGGCGTCCGGGATACGATCGCAGAGCGTATCATTTGTAAATTTTCAAAAAGTTTCTATTCTTTCCCTCTGTTACAAGTATGTGTTGTTTAAAAATATTTCACGAAACATATCTACCATTTGGGACCACCGGTGACGCCTCAGTCCAAACAGTATAGAATGACAAAAAGCTTCAGTCGCGAACAACGAACAATGATGCCATTCACTGCATTGTTTACTGAACGAGTCTTTTGTCGTCTCTTTATAGTGAGATATATTTTTTTATTGTGACTTAGATGGTGAACGTCGTATTTAAATCTATAAGTAATATTTTTAAAACCCAAAAATAACACGCTTTTGCAACTAGCTGAACCAAAAAATCGAAGATAATTCTCTATATATTACAAAAAATAGATCGATTAGAAAAAAACTATTTACTATGGTAATAAAGTGTGGCGTGTTTTAGGGATATTCTTCACTTTCAGCTATACTCCTCCTAAATTTATCTACACTCGGATTGGTTATTTCGTGAATATCTTAGACAAACACAAAGACGAACACACAAACATCCATAGATTTTGTATTATAACGTGACGTTAAATCTACTTTCAATTCGAAAAGGTCATAGGTTAAACGACAGGCTATTACTAATCGCAACAAAATATGAGAAATCTTTTCAAACGACAATGCAAATGTATAAAGTAACTAGCCCACCTATGAAGGTGGTAGAACTCTTTGTGGTGCGACTCCGGAAGCACCACCACCACACCTATTTCTGCCTAATAACAGCAGTGGTATGCTCTGTTGTATTCTGGACTGAAGGATGTGGTAAGGGAAACATTTTTCCGAGGCATTTCATCTTAGTTCTCAGGGGTAGCAACGCATCTGTGGTTAACCATAGGTGACACTTTAATCTTACCTAGGGTTGATTACAGATGTTAATGGGCGCCAGTAACCACTTACCATCAGGTGGGCTGCATGCTCGTTTGCTGCTTCCATACTATAAAAAAAAACCTAATTTTGAGGTATTCTAATAACTTAATAAAAAACTAAATTATGAGCAACATGGTGAAACAACAATCCTGTATGAATTGGAAATGTATGATACAAACAAAAACATTGACTCATTCACACATACGTGTTCCTGTATAAACAAATGTGAGTAACGTTTTTGGAATATCTTAGATAATACCAAAACCAATGGGTAGCACGTACCTACCCATTGGTTTTGGTATTATCTAGTAGCCTTGTTTAACTAAGTCGTTACTATTTCCAGCATCCCCTTGTATCACCAGATGAACTCAATTATAATTTGTTATAGAATTTACATGGTTATTACTAATAGTAACAAAAATTTAAGTGAAATTAGTTATTTTTTAAGTAATGGACCTATTATCAAGTTACATTGATATAGAAGTAGCAAACGAGCATGCAGTCCACCTGATAGTAAGTGGCTACTGCCGCTCATAAACATCTCAACCCCAGATAAGATAAAACGTATTCAAAAGTTTGCTGAAGATGCGTTGCTACCCTTGCAGACCAAGATGGAATACCTCGGATAAGTATGTCTCCCTTACCGCACCCTTCAGACCAGAACACAACAGCGCATTACGCTGCTGATATTAGGAAGAATACGTATGGCGGCGATGTCTTCGGAGACAAATCACAAGTTCTAATACGTTTAAAGTTAATTTCATGACCTGCCAAATTGATAACCACGAGGATCTAACATGCAGTGGGTTCCGGGTTCGATCCCCGACCAGACATATATCTAAATGATGAACTTAGATTTGTTTTGGATCTGGGTGTTTATGTCTTTGTTTAGGGTTCCGTATCTAAAGGATGATAACGGAGCGCTATTACGATAGAATAGAACGATAGAATCCGATGTCCGTCTGTGTGTCACCAGGCTGTATCTCATGAATCGTGATAGATGATCTATTTATGTTGCCTTCAATTATTTCCAGAATATTTAGTCATATATTATCTTTGAAAATAAATAATTTAATATTAATTACAATAAATATTAAATAGATAATGGTACGGAACCCTTAGTGCGCGAGTCCGACTCGCACTTGGCCGGTTCTTGCATCCATGTCACAAACCACACACGAAAAATGAAATAATAGAGCAATAAGTGAACAAAGCATTATTATGACACACAATAACATTTCCTCTAATACAAACAAAGCAACCCTACTGCACTGGATGCAGTGCGAGTGAAGCCAACAAACATAGCGCATGGATTGAGGACATTGACACGTTACCACAGTACACCAAAGTAGGCAGTATTACGTCTTCGTACAAGCGGGCTGAAACGGCGCGCCGCGAAATCTCGGTCTGTCACAGTATACCCACAGTCGCATGTCTGCCACGCTCACGCTCTCGTATGAACGCGAACGGTGCGCTGCCATCCGCCGTCCGCGCATTACACGAAACCAAGAAGTGATAGCCGTTGTGCGCAGTTACTTTGTGCTGAGCGGCCGTAGGTAACTATTTCAAGGACACCGCTGACACGTAATACTGCTTACATTACTGTACTGTGACCTTAACTTCGTGTGCACCAGATATGCACTGCGGTGCACATAAGGTTTCTCCACGTGTAGCCAAGTGTACTAAGAGAGTGTCGGATTCAGTTACTTATAATCCGACTGCGTCATTTTTTTAATATCCATTTCTTCAGTCAAACGCGCAACAGCCTAATCGGCTTGACGGATTTGCAGAGTGACACACAGGCAAAACAACAAATTAACTTTGCATATCTTTACTGATAAGTGACAACCAAAAACCGCTAAAACCTTCGACTTCCAAAAATTAGGACTGCACTGAAATCTGACTCAACGTCGGTAGGAACTACTGAGCACTGAAGGTGTAATAAAAAAAATTGCCTTCACGGGACGCCTGGCAGATGTGAATCAACGTATTCGTACAAGTAATATGTATAAAACACAAGATTGAGATAGGAACTAAATATATAGCAAAATGACAATAATACCACCAACGAGTACC
>DWTU01000977.1:0-14508 GCA_018251515.1 Cecropterus confusis
AAAATTTGAAAGGACTTAAATTACCGGATATGCGTAAAAAACTTGGTCCCGTTGCATTGGCTTGAGTGATGTCATTGATTCGTCTTTAGAATTGAAGCGAGATCGTCTCTAAAGGGAGCTGGCAATAAGTCCTCTTTTGTCACTCAAGGGCTCTCAAAATCTGGAGCTATTTCAAACCGAGTCTAATTATTGTAAGACGCTCAAAAGATTCTTAAACCGAGGCTATTTACAGTAAATACTCATTCGATAAACAAGAATGTCGTTCAGTAGCGATCGAATTTAATCCCCGAAATGAGGCAAATATCACGAATCGGGTCAACGGCTATCTTCTCACGTTTGTTGACGTCTTAAAGTGTGATAATATTTATTAAACGGTTCACTCGGAACGACGAATGACGATAAATAAGCCCGTAAGACCATTATGCGTCACGGAAGATTTAGTGTGTATGTATGGTAACGACATTTTTTGTATGAGCTAGCCTTTTTGATTGCGGCGTTTGCTTTTGGTATTTTAACCGCGATGTTATCATTATGATTTTACTCGTAATTAGTATTTATTACTACCTCGCCTGCAGCCTCTAACGAAGCTTAGTTCAATGTGAAAGCGGTTTGAAGGTGAATTATGTGGTCAGTAGAGGTTCGAGTTAAGCAATTAAAACTGTATTGTATGTGAACATGCCGGCTTCTGAGATGTGGTTCATGATAATGATAGAATTGATCGTTTTCAAAAGGATTTATGTTTGAATACAACCGTATTAACCAAATGTATTGTAGCTTTGGTAGACTGTTTTTAAGAAAACTTTGATATATCTAAATGAAGAAAACCTTTTCCTTTTCTAGAGATGCCGTAAAGTTATGTAGTTAATTTCCAGTTAGATTATGTAAATAAATAATAATATGTAATTCTTTTAGTCTTTAATAAATCTCTAACTACTTAAATCAAAAAACTGAATTGCGAATTAACCTATTAGATCATTAATAAAAACGTATGTAATATATCTCTTAATAAAAATTAAAATTCAATGTTAAAGACCTGGAGGTCTTCGGCCACACAAATCGGTAGCGTGTTAACGGGACAAGATAACAAAAAAAACCTCGTCCCTGTGAGAATTTGCCTGCCATCTGCCTGGAACGCGATCCGTCCAAATTAATGCTTTAGTTAACGCTCAAATAAACTGGCTAACCCCCTACTTCGTTGTATAAATCATATGATAATTGAATCATATGCTGCGTGTCAAAAGTAATTAACTGGCTGCGATACGCATCGTGCCACATGTGCTTTTTTAATAATCGCGTCTCAGTTTCCTCTCCGGCACGCACGAGATACGATCTACATAGAATTTCTTTAACGCGTAATGGCAATTATTATGGAGCCAGTAGCCCGTGATGACTTTATTATATTAGCTTCATTGTGAGTAAATTGAACTATGGTCGGCGTGCGGGCGACAATTGCTCCGCAGATGGAGTTGTGACGATTTCATCCTATTTTACGCTCTAATGACTTTGTAATGTCATG
The DNA here is from genome assembly GCA_018251515.1 of Cecropterus confusis. Taxonomy (NCBI): domain Eukaryota; kingdom Metazoa; phylum Arthropoda; class Insecta; order Lepidoptera; family Hesperiidae; genus Cecropterus; species Cecropterus confusis. The sequence continues at coordinate 1,517 of DWTU01000977.1, forward strand.
TCATGTGTCAATATTGGCTTAACGACCATTCGGAGAATTAAATATAACGTCAAAAACACCCGAATTAATTTGGCGCTTTCCAAATAGTTGTTTCTTTTAATTAAGTAATATTCTATTTAGATGTTCTATACTAACGAACTGTACGCTTTATCTGAGTATAACACGCCACAACCGTACGTAATTCACTCGTAACATACGCGTGGGAACTAGATTATTTCAATATACGCAGATTGTTATTCTACGGCTTTTACAAATCCGTGACAAGGTATCGTTAACACCGCGCTCGTAATTTAAATACATACATTTGGCGGTTTGTTGTTCTACAAATCTTGAGAGCCAATTTATCCATTGGGTACTTAAATTCGTTCCATTAACATCCTATCCCGTATAAGTTCGAATGGCGTCGTAGACTGACAACGATTGGCCCAGCGTAGCCAAAAACGAGCGCCGCGATGGGCAATAAAATTGTTTCGTATCCGTACATCAATTACCTTAATGTAACTACCATCAAAACAACCTTTTTAGCAAATCGCTCCTCAGCTCTTTCCGTGAGAACGTTTGCTTCTAATGAAATTAAGAGGATCCTTCCGCTGGACCAAAATATTGATGCTAAGCTGAAAAAACGTCCGGTTTCATAAATTGTTTTTGAATTCGTTCCTTTAAATTTTTGTGTTTCTAAGGATGAAATATTTGGTATCGCGTGCCGCCCCAAACGTAATGAGACCCTTAGGAATACGTAGCAATATCTTAATACCCACCTTGGCCTGGGGTGACAAATACACGGCATTCGCGTGGAAACTGTAAATAATTTATAACCGCTCGCTCACCGTCGTTTTCAACGCGGTGACAAGCCGGGCGAGGACGATATTACAGTGCAAAGTGTTTTGGCCTTAAGTAGAATTATTGCTGACTTCGCCTCGCCTGCTACTGCGGGTTTGGTAATTTCGCATCGTAAGCACTTCAAAGGTATTTCGGCGTAACGTTCCATTGCCGAGATTATAAACGCTTCTACTGACAGTTAGAGAATTTAGGAAAATTTACTAAGGATCAGTAGACATCAAACGTGACGAAGAATAGCGCTTCCGGGCGCTTCAAAGAGTAATCGAGGATATCGCAGGACACGGCGTAAATAAACACGTTTACGAGTGACTTGTATTAATTTATTTTGTCATGGAAACAATCGGGCCGCCTGTTGACTGTCGGAACTGAAAGTTGAATATGAAAGTGGCCATAAAACGGTCGTAAAGACTAGTGAAGAGCGGTGAGCTCGGAGTGCTCGGGAAGGCGTCTTTGATTTGTGTAGAGCAGCTGTTTGAAGCGTTAATAACTTAATTCGTCAGAGTCGGCGGAAGAGCTTCTAAAAGTCTCTACATGTGCGCGGGCGCCGGAGACGTACCGCTAATGCTCGCGAGTGTTAGAATGACTTACTCTACGTAGAGCTTAAAACGATTTGTGGTAATCGATGTCTCGCCGTCTTCATTATAAATATAGCCACAAAATACAACTTTATTTACGTCACACATATAAATTGCGTGTTAAGAGATGTTTAAAAACTTACATGTAGAGTAGTTCTACGTATTTAGATTATTTGAAGATAATAAATTTAATACAAAGTACATTTTTTAGTATATCTATAGTCTTCTAGCTAAAACAGCACTTGCATGTGCTGTGTGTGTTTATTTTGAAGACTAAAGACATTCAAAACCATGTATAATGTATATTTAGAGTTATTTAATGATCTTAGGAGATAAATAACATTTATTTAGGATAGGTAGATAATAATTAATTATTATATTAACGCATTATGATATTAACGTATTAGGTAAAGGTCCAAGATACGAATTCCGAACACGACCTTTCTTCCTTGTATTATATATACACATAATCATCGCACTTACACATAATAACCCAGCAATTATGAAAAATCGTTAACTCGTTTGATAATAACAAACAATATTTTGTAAGTACAGTACAAATACATATTCGTTTGCAATTAAAGTTGAATTCCACTGCCTCTCGAACAGGTAGACACTTGAGCCTCATTCCTATGAGAACTGTCATCTTAATCGCATTATTTGTACACTCATTGACAAGCATGCGTTGAGACAGTGTTTCTTAAAGTATTGTCCGACGAAACACAGGTTCGTTAAGACTTCATTGAACATTTCTAACAAAATAATTACGTATACAATGGAGTATTGTACAAAAAGAAAAGTAATTGTTTTTTTTTAACAATAATCGAGTTATGTACTGCGAAATAGATATAGAACGGAAATCAATAGTTTTTGTCTATTTCTCGTCTCAGTATTTAAGAACCGGTATTAAAGTCAATTATGAACCTTTGCAGTGTTATCAAATAGAACCCTGATATATTTAGTATTTGCAAGTAAGTCTAATAGTTCTAGGCAATACAAATTGTCCGTTACAATATTTTTTTAACACCACTATCGAATTGGAACAAGACCTCAAAATATTAGAACATTCAGCAATAACAGTGAGTTAGTCTTTTTGTTTTCTTTGTTATTTTTTAACCGTTTATCCATGTTTGCTGTTTTTGTAGGTTTTCGAGCGTATGTATGTCCATTTCTTTGGCATGCGCTACAGCCCAAACGGCTTGACGGATTGTGACGTATGACCTATCATTAGAATCGTCTCAGTTTGGACAGTGACATAAGCTAAAAAAAATTAAAATGAGAATAATAGGAAATAGGAAAATAGGATAAATAAAAGGGAAAAGACTTTTTTATTATAACAACAATATGGGAATGAAATAAAAGCTAATAAATATACCATTCGAAAATATGTATATTATAATACTTTTGCTTGACTATTTTGACTAAAACTCATATAAAGCGTTAAATTAAATATATCGTTATAAACAAAAATCGTTTTAAGCAGTCGGGTTTTTGTTTTAATATTTTCAATAATGTTACTAGTTTATTACTAGAAACAATCATATAACGAGGCAATTTAGTTGAGTATCGCTGCATTGAGGCGTCGACAGAGGTTCATCAAAACATTACTCGATGAGATATTTCGTCTCTCATAATAATAATTCATCGGAATGCCTCGAAAGCCACTCCACACCTTGTTAAACGTCAGTGGTGTTCACCTTAACATTATTTTTATAACGCGACTATAAATAAATGAAACACCTCTTCAATTTCGGGACGATGGTCTCGTAAGTAACGTTGCTTAGTCAGGCGTTGGGGCTTCAATGTGTTTGAGTATTTATATTCACGACCTGTGATCACGACATTTAATTATTTTTGACGAAGCACTTTTGTAGTAAGATTTTTAATGTATTCACTGTGCTCTTAGTACAAGTTTACAACTTTTCCTCCGAAAAAAATGTATTTACGCTTCCACTAATCATTGTGAAGTACTTTGAAATATATGCGCAAAAATGTAAACGATTATTGTTTTGACGAAATTTAATAATCTCGTTTTTAGGACACAGGTAGCATAGACAGGCATTAAATGTCGTGATCTCTTTGGAGGTGAGGGTAAGATATTCATATGAGCCATTCTAGAAGCTAGTGATTCTGTGATATGTTTTTGTATTATCTTTATGTAAGTATTTGTTGGCACCTATTTACTCTAATTAACAAAAAAATATTGCTATTTTCTTGACGAGCTAATAAATTTGCGAACTTATTCAAAGCTCAAAGGTAAAGCTACTAAAAGCGGGTATGTCCTCAAGGGATGTAGTTTGAACGCTTTTATGGCATCAAAGAAGAATGCATGTAGGATGGTTGTTAAAAGCTAGACACAAAATAAGATAGTGCACAAGCTTTTAAATGTTATTTTGTGAAAATGTTTAACTTCAAATTTGTTTATTATTAGGTTAAATACTGAAGTTTCAACTTTTACTACACTATAAATTTACTGCTGATTTGGATGAGTTTAAGGAACGATTTAAAAGACATAAATATACGACTTTTATAAAATAATCCTTCAGTTTTTGGAGGTTCACTCGTCGTAAGGTCGGTGTAAATAACGATCTGTGCTAATTTTCTACTTTGTTATCCGTCCTTTAACTAGGTTTGTCTCATTGCCACTTATAATTATGAAAGACTAGTCTTTCGCCTAGTTAGGTCCTTAATCACATGAACAGTATCATATACCTATAATATGATACCTATGTATCCAGATCATAAATAAATCAGCGTGCCAAAATTCATACAATCTGATTAGTAGTTTTTGCGTGAAAGAGTATCAAATATCCATACATCGTTATAAGCTTTCAATTAAGCGTTTATAATATCAGTAAAATGTTAAAGAACGAAGCAATAAGCATCCCATAATTTTATATCTCGTTATTTTTCTGACACAAACGGTTAATTTTAGTAAAATTCACTTTAAACAGCTTAATATTAAAGTATATAAAACACGATTGCTGTGATTTATTAACGCTTACATGTTACTTTACAATTGTGTTGTTATATTTTTTACGAATACTGTAATAGTGTGGACCAGGGTTGTAGCTGTCCCGTTGTTATTTATTTCCAATGGTCTCTCGTGCCATCGCTCGATTGGCACTACGGTGCGCTCATAGTCTGTTAATTGACTGACTTTATTGTTTTTGTCGTTCCGTTTTACTATTTCAACTCGATTTAATAGAAAGGGTGCAGTTGCTTTTTTAACGAACGAATTCACTTGTATATGAGTTAAATTTGTATTTTAAGAATATTTATAATTTAAATGATTTTGAGCAGTGTTAGCCGAATGGCTGAAACTCGGCCTCTCAATCGAGGGTCCCAGATTCGAATCCCTGGCACGCACTACTGATTTTTCTAAAAACTATGTGCGTATTAGAAGTTAATTATCACTGATTTACGGCGACGGAAAACTTCGTGAGGAAACCTACACACCTGTGAGTTCTTTAAAAAAGTTCTCAAAGGTGTGTGAAGTCTATTAATTCGCATTTGGCCAGCGCGGTGGACTATGGCCTGAAACTCTCTTAATCTGAGACCCGTGCCCAGCAGTGGGACAATAATGGGTTGACGAAAAATGATTTTACAGCTCCTAATATATCATCAAAATCCATATATCATCCATGCACTTCAAAAGCTAAAAACGTAACCTACCTACTTTAACCAAATCTAAACATCAAAATTTTAATAAAGAGCAATGAAACAAATACGTATCAATTTATATGTCACTAAATTTATATGTATTTAAGTTATTGGTTCCTATGTAGGTATGTATTATGTACAGACATTCAGGTTAAATCCGTTATTAAGAGCAAATTTACAATTTGCGGGTAAATTAAACAAAAGAATAATATTCCGACGTTCATCAAATTACAGTTGTGTGTACGCATCACCTCGTTAAACAAAGTGTTTGCTTATAATAATTGGAATCATTGTGTCGGATCATGAGAGCGCTATAGATTGCTCGTTTTCAGTCTACATTTCGTAATTCTATTAAAACTTCTGTTGTCATGGCAAACACCGCGCCTTGTCAAAGGAGGATCTTAAAAATTAATGGACACTTCCTGATTACAGAGTGCGGGGTGCAACACTTGTTCTACTGTGATAAGTTGTACGATGACGTTTATACATTTATGAAAGGAATAAAATAAAACCTTTTTTATTTCTCTTTTATGAAAAACGTAGTTGTTTTTTGTTTTGGAAACTTTTATTTGTCTTCGTCTGCACTTTATATTAAAATGCATCAAGCTATTTTTGCTATAATGCATGCCAAAGAAATTGGCATACAAAAATAATTAAATACATGACTACCCTCTGGAAACATTGCCCTCCTTATAACGTTGGTCAAAAACTTCAAAAAGTATAATGTAATTAAAAGCATTATACTAAATATCATCTTACCTTCCATCTTTTTCCAATGTACATAGTACTGTTTAATATTATGTCTGTTTTTGTTTTGCTAATAATAGCCATCATAATCTTAGTATTGACAGTGAAACACGTGCCTCGTGTCAAGAGCAACATGACTTTATTGAGCCCTCGTACTAAATCTATTTTTAATACAAAAAAACGTGCTCACGGTTTAATCTTCATAACTTTGAGTCACACGACATGGAGCTTCGCGTGGATGCGTGGATGAAGCGCCTCCAATAAGTTTGCTTTTTATACGCGTATAAACAACAGTTTTTTCGGTCTCGGTTTATTTTGTATATTTTTACAAAGTGGCTTTTATTTTTCATATAAACAAAATAATATAAAACAGAAAATGCTAACCGTAACAATGGATTCGGGTAAAAATATTCTGCAATGAACAAGAAATTTAATTGAAAAATAAATATTCTTGGTTTTTCCTAGTTACTGTAATTTTTAACAATTACCACCTATTTTCACTATGGTTCTAGTAGAACTAGGTAAGGTAAGGTAGGTAAGGTAAAACATGCAGTAACGGGAAAATATTTCTAGATTTTAATTGTTACTTGATGTTTTTATTTGTTATATATGCGGGTGATTGAAAGGTTAGATTTCCAAGAAAATGACTCATAAACTAGATTTCTAACTACTAAAACTTACAAGGCACTAAAATGTTACTTTTGGGATTGTGTGGATTGTATATGATGACGCTATTATTACCGCTTGCAATTCCTAGTACTGCGCGACGATAACTTTTAACCAGTGACATATTTCGGAGAATATATGAGGAGAGGCAAAGTTGCCATGTTCAAGGATCTTAGATTATTTAGAAAGCATAAATTCCGATTTCTATGTATAGTTAATCCCTGTAAATAAGGAGAGGATGCGACAACGAATAAAGATGTGGATAAAGAACGCATGTGGGTAATATTGTGACTGTCACCGGCATTGTGGAGTTAATATCTGAATCCAACAAAGGGGAACGAAGTCCCGATTCGAAAAACGAATAAAACTACGGTGTACGCGCGCCTGCGTCAGATTATAGGCATAAATTATTAGACACTTTTGTTCAAGGCGAAGCCGGTTGGCCCATTCAATTACAGGGATCATCCGTACAAGGAGTGCCGAGTCTTTTTCAGATGTTTGTGTAAGGGATTAGTTCGGGATATCTGTGTCGGTATCTTCGAAGATAAGTACGAATATACGTCAACGTCGGACGCCTAAGCCGATTATTTTAAATGTATTCACTTCCTTAATGGAGGTCGTTTTTCACGTTGAACCGTGACTTGGCATTGACTTACTGAAGATTTTCGGTTATGATCCGGCCAATGACTGGTCGGCTTAATACGCGTTTAACCGATTTATTAAATAATTGAGCCGCATGTATGGAAATTGACATTTGTAATTGAAATATTTAGACTCAAATCTAAAAGATAAGATGTTTTCATCAGGTTTAAATAAACATTTTTGTGAAAATTGTTAACGTTCTTTCCTTTTCTTAAATGAATAATTTTGAAATCTTATAAGAATTACATTATTAATTGCCAATATAATGAATATGTTTATTAAATACGTATCTATTAATAATACACGAGAATCAATTTATAATACATGTGGCATTATTAGTACAATAGGAAAATATTAATGACAAATAAGACCCATAAATAAAGTTCTAAAAGTCACCCAACGATTAATGAGACCACACAGCCCCGAAAAGGACCAGCGATACAATTCTACTTCAAGCAACAAAACATTATTGAAATGAACCAAAAATAGAGTAATAATGCGTAGAGCTGCGCCCACCTGCGGCATTGACAAATGCTCCCGTAGGGCACTGGGTATAAGCCCTTAATCATACATATCATTATTTTGCCTCGTGCACTCATAAATATTGCCTACAAAAAAGCAGTTTGGCAATTTTTAAGGAGCTCGTCTCGTCTGGGTCTTGACAAGCGAAAAACTTGAGAAATGTTTGAAGAAAACAACCGACTACAATAGTAGAACAACTTCGGAACGCCATTTGAAGTATGAAAAGCATTGTATTAAGAAGCTATCATTAGATCTTTGCCATAAGTATAATATGACCTTTATGATTACCCTTTAAAACATTTTAAACGCCGGAGATATTCCATTATTCGTCGCGCACGTTGAAATGTCCTCGTTATTGTAGAAGGTTATTTGTGATCCATTTGCAGATTTGTAAACAATGGAATGACAAAAACATATTAATATTTTCTGGAATTTTTTATGATAATAAAATTTAATATCTACATTTGTAAGCAGTTTTTATGGACATTTAAAAATGAGACATGGACATTTAAAAATAGGTACACATTTTAAATGTCGTCGAGTAGATTTCGGTTGAGGATATTACAAGGACTGCGTTTTTTAGTAAATGTTAAACTATTTAGATTTATGTGAAGTATTCAAAGGTAGTCTTAGGGAGTGCCTGGCTGTTTCTGTATTTTGATTTTGGGGGCTTTGAGACCAGTCAAAGTTAGACTTTAAAAATTTCGTGGCGCAAAAGAAGTCGCTTGATAAGGAGGTCTTATGGCACTGTATTTTAGATTTAAGAAGAGGAGCGCCGCCCCAACCCACCTAGTAAAAGATAGTTCGAACTTATCTTTTTGTTCCGTAAAAGGATACTATATAATTTACTCATATAATCTATTATTAACCTAGTAGTAAATGTAATATCGTAACTTTAGATGCGGTAGAACTTATAGCTCTAGAATTTCTTTATAATTTATCTATATTTTCTTAAAATAACTTTATTTCCTATATCTTTATCTTTTTGTCATGCAAAACTTACATAATAAGACTCCACCTGGTAGAAAGTTTAGGTTTAATATGTCAAGCGACTGCCAGCTGTTTGGAACCTATCATTATATTACTTTCATACAAGCAAGTGTATCATTGAGGTATGGGGAACATTTGTTATAGTGTTTTTTTTATGAAAATGTCAAGATTTAACTACTTCATTCCGCTGTGGTTTAAACGTGTGTAAGGATACTACTTATGTTTTACAGATGACCTGTACCAGAATACAGTTGTTTGACATTATGCAATTGTTTGACAGAATTAAAGCACAAACCTTTTTAACCATCATAATTTACTATAGAATATAATAACTAGCGTGGATTGTTACCACAAGACATGTTTTGCTGTATTTAAATTTTTTTAACTTTAGTTGGACAGTTCAAAAAAAAATCAGTCACGCAAGCCTAAAATTTAAGTTTCGTAATTCCGTGGCACATAATTAACGATTGTGGTAAAATATTTTTATGTTAGTTGTGGGTGCACTAAACCGTATTATAGCAGGTGGTGTCTAATTAATTAATACGGGGTGCCTATTCACCCTCAACCCCGTTACAGGGGTGAAATAAAATGTGGATTGCATTTACATGCCGCCACTTGCAGGTATAATTAATCATTATTATTATCTCAATTATTTTGATATAATTTTACTCTATACTATGCATTTAAGTCTAGTACGTAACTGGGTAATAAGGATATGAGTCTTTTATAACCGTACCGTTCATTAAATTGGTCTGATTCACGTAACGGTCCCAGGTTAGAGTTCTTGAGATGGATGGATGCCATGTGATAAACAGATTTCATATGATAGCTGCAAAATAGTAATTTAGATTTCTATTCTCGATCTGGGTTTTTGTGTGTCCTCGTGTATCCATGATACCCCCAGTACACGTAATTCAAACATAAGACAAGGAGAAAAACCTTCATGCCAGCTGTATTTTGTATTCTATAGTCTTCGACGCGGTTACCATTTGATTATATGTCTTGCTCCTTAAATTGAAATGAAATTCAAAATGTCAAAATTATATTGGTTACATTATATTATAGAGTAATATTAAACATTTTATGCTTGTGTACTTGGCTGTACATCATCCTTCGTGCGCGAGACGAGGTTGCACGTTATATTACTTGTCTACATCACATTACATCGTTATTACCCGCTCACCATGGGCTACACATCGCTCACGGAAAGATGAATGTTCCTGACTGTACCTACCATTTCTATATATATCTATACTTCTGTACAGGAATGTCGAATAAAACTTATGCTGTACTTATGAGAGCCGACTTTATGACAGTATAATAAAGTTTATCGTTTAAAATTGCGTCCATTGAACCTAAATTGAATCTAATATGATTTTTTGCGGTTATTCCTTTTATGGTGTATTAAATAAAGGCTATATTACATTTAATGTTTTATCTATATTGATATATATTTTCTCATTATTTTAAATAGAAAACGAGTATGCATTTCACATGATGATAAGTGACCAATGCCACCCATGGACAACTTTAACAAACGTTAATCACAGATGCGTTGCTACTCCCGAAGACCTAGATAAACTTATATAAAAATGAGCCGGTAACCACCACACTACACCGAAACGCAAAATATGCTTCACGCTAGAAATAAATTGGGCGGTGGTACTAACCTGGACGTACTAAGCTAACTTACCTTCTACATTGTTTTAACTTTAACACCTTATCAGGCTAAGCAAATCGTAAAAGCCTTGCGGTAAACATTACTTCCAATTGGCTCAGTGTAGTAGAATGTACTCCAGACCTCTTCAATTATTGCGGAATAAGCATTATTGATAAATGGGACATAAAAAGCGTTTCAGAAAAAGGCCAAATAGAACTTATATCCAAATGTATGTTTTACAAAAAGCAGTAACAATGAAAAGTAATACATTTTAGTTTGCTCTTTGTTCAACTCTGTGTAGGTACATTTTATTGAAATATTGCATAGCGGCTATTTCATCGGAATTCGTTAATAATATTCAATCTAGTAAAATTCCAAAAAGCTTAAAATTGCGTAGACTAGTGCAACTAATTTCTTATTACTTTCTTAAACAAGGCGCTTCATTATTAATTAGTCAGCTCAATAAATTGTTCATTTCAAATTATACCTTTCCTCGACGCTAAAATATTGTTTTTTATCTGCAGATAATTACAATGTTTTGTTTTCATGCTAATTTACATATGAATTTATGAAATGACAGAATTTAAGACAACTTAGAGACTCTTCAATTTTATTTACTTTTATAAACATTTTCGGGATAGATCCTTTTATGCAAAATGGTATCCACTTAGCATAAAGGGATCTAAGTGTACACTTTTGTATAGACTATTTCATAAAAGTTACGCATATGATTATAATAATGAATTCTAAAGGTACTTTTACTTTGTGATCGTCAAAATAAAATTAATGTCGAAAAAATGCACGGGCTCCGAGCTCCACAATCACATTTACACCTGACAGTTCCTGCAGCTACATCAAGGTGGATGTAACATCAGAATAAATATATGCTTCAGGACGGCTGCTTAGTTAAGGGCCTTCATATATTGCGTCGATGCCGACCGTACAATTGAAACAAACTGATCCGATGCGAACAACGCCGTATATGATCTCATATCATTACTTAGACAAGATTTATTTACATATAAGATGATTTCTTTACATATGGATGATTGCATGAAGAAAAAAAGTGACATCGTAAAAGATTCATGTGAATTCGTATATCATTTTTTAGTTAGTCTACCTGTAATTATATTTCCATAAAGATGACAAAATGTAGTTATTACTCTATGTACTATGTGCATTCATAAATCTTTGCTTAGTTTGTCTCTGCTATAGACTATTGCGTCTACCTATAATTGAATATTTATAGAGAAGCAAAAATAGGCACAATTCCAGACAAAAGTGTGCGTTTCATATACATTACTGTTATTGTAAATAATTATTAATTATTTGACCGATACCTTCCGATTTTACGTTGATAAATATGAGGATACCCTTTTAAAGAATAAATACAGGTGCATAATTACGGTAGGAGTTCCACGAGTGGGTTATTAAGACGGCACGCGCCGTGTTCTCAGAAATGGCTACATGGTTTGTTTTCTTGGAAGAATCCCTTGTTTTGACGTTTAACTTTGTTAACTGCGTCGGCGCGATAATCTTTTGGAGTTCTTGTCAGTGGACCGGTTGTAGCCGGCTTAGGTCTTTAAATAGGTTAGTGCAAGTAGAAGTTAAGCGTTTAATTTCCGCGAAAGACGTTTCTTAACTAATTTTTTTACTAAATAATGTACTATGTAATGTGTGTGTGTGTGTGTGTACTATGTAATGTATGAAGATATAAGTAATATGAATGAAGAATACTGCAATTGCGTTGCTTCAACTGATCACTATGATATAATGAGTGTTTTTCCTTTACCACGCCCTTCAAATCAGATTACAATTTAATTTTGTTTTTATGTTCAAAATTATGATAAGGTTCTAGGCTAGTTCCAATAGTCCTAAAGCTATTAACTAAGATCCAAGTACTCAATAAAGAGCATCCCTTTAACGAACGTAGCGTTAAACACCCACTTATACTGGTTAGTCCAACAGTCGCGACTGGATTTAGATCCGATACAATAAATGACAAGCGTAACCAGTTTCTTTTCAAATGTAGAGGCGTCCCTAAATAAACAACCCACCCACGCTAACTTAACGCCATCCCACGCCTTACAAAATAGATAATAACCCGTGGAGGGATAAATCTGTAAAAATACAACCCAATAAAAAGATTAACGCGACCGATACAAGCCAATAAGTGACTATAAACCACACCAGTATCGTTCTTTCGTACTGACTCGTTACACGTCGGTTTGTTCTTTAGATTCGTGGTGGAGACCAAATTTATTTGATAGTGGCTACCGTATTAATTCGATCAACTGCACATTATCGTGCGGTAACGTTCCTTTTAATTGTCTTTATGCGATAAAAATAGAGACCATGCAGTGAACTTGATGTTAAGTAGTCATTTCATCACATTAAGTCATCTAATAACGATAAGGGATTGTTGAGGGAAGTATTCATATGTTTTATGAGAAATGACTTGTATGAGTAATCTGTATGATTCAGTCTGATACGCAGAGGGATTCAGGTTCAATTCAGGATATCTATTATGTTAACTCAGATTGTTTTCTGGGTCCGGATGTTTATGTAGTAGGGTGTGTATGTACTCGTCTTTGTGTGTCTGTAGCTAAAACGACACAGGAATCTATAGGACAGTCTCTTAGTATAGTTAAAAAAATATATTATTTATTATTTTTTAAAGTGATATG
>DWTU01000978.1:0-14501 GCA_018251515.1 Cecropterus confusis
GTATTTTTATTATTTCTAAGAAACGCGCGTAGTCCCAGTTTCAATATATTCTGCCTGGCCAGGAGTCGAACCCGAGACCCTCCATCGTCGGTCTACGCTGCCGTTGTCTAGGATTTTTCGATATATTTTTTTAACAGATTACGAAAATATGATTACCACCTCATCAATTGATAATTCGTGTAAATATCACTTCAAAAGCGACTTCAGGAAGTAATTAGTATTAGAATTACTGTGACGCCATCGAGGTAATGTGTCATTGCAACAAGGGCGGAGGTAACCGCTTAACATTTATTACTGAGATAGGAAACACAAGAAATAAGTATTATTTTCTTCTCGTAATATTGTTTTACATTTTTCTATAAGCAGCAACTTTTATTTTTATAACCATCTATGAGTTTGTCATTATAAATATTGTTTGTGCAAGTAAACTTTAATTCATCGCCCATATGAAGATTATGAGCCTTTTTGTGGCCACTCGTCTTAATTGAACTGTTGCTGCAGTCTCTGCCTGCATAAAACCTAACAAAGCACAGGAAAACTACATATATGTTAAAAGAGTGTGCGAATAATTCGAACTTACGAATTAATCGTTTCGAATCGTTCGAAAGTTCCTGAATAAGTCGAAAGTCTCGAATAATTCCAGATAGTTAATGTTTTTAGAATTAATCGCGAATTGTTCGTCGCAAGTTTTCTCTTTTAAAATGAATCAGTGGAATATCACTGATGCTACCAGAGAACGAGAATTCGATTAGTTGATCATTGGAAGCAATAGAAAATCCATTGATATTTCAATAATTCGCGAATTCGAATTATTCGTCGAATTCCGAATTAATATTAGATTTCCTTCAAACAATATTCGCAGACCCCTAATATATATCAAACATTGTAGTATTAGTGTTTACAGTAAATTTTCCATTCCTCCAGAGAAATGCCGCCATCTTGTACCTATAGCTGTCGTTTCTCCAGTTCCTTCAAAGGTTCTTAAAAATAGGATTAAATAAAACAACAAAGTCGAATGTAAACCATTTATTTGTAATAACTGTTTATTTCGAACGAACCGAGCTGCAGCGATCGCGTCGCATTAATGTAGAGATATATATAATAATACCCAAAGCTAATTTTAAAACTTCGTACATTCAAATATTTCTTCACAATTAAAAAACTACGCGACTAGTACATAGAGCGATTATTCGCTTTTGGTGTGATATGATCATTAGCGAATCGGAGCAATCACTGTGATAAAGCCTTTATAAATACATAAAGGAATAAATAAATAGTTTAATGGCGGTGATAGTTGACTATGATAGCGAATTGAACCGTTAATTCGATTTAAGACATTTTAACGATTTTATTTGTATTTTTTAAAACGACTTTTAATTATTATCTATGCCAAACTTTTTAAATGATAGTTACGTGATTTGTGAGTTTTATCTAAATTCGGCTAAAGTAGGCTACAAATAGATTTATCTATCTTTTCAACCAATATTAAAAATAAATGAAAACTAAGTATTACGGAATGAATAGGAATACGGAATTTCAATTCAGGAATTCTATTTTTAATGATCATATCTCACCTGGAATATATGACAACACAATAACTTCTGTCGATCCATCAGGTCTTAGAATAAATGCAGCAGTGATTTAAAAAAAAAATGACGTAAGAATATTTTTAAAAACATATTAATTAAGTTACAATTTACCAAAGGTGAATAAATTGACCTATCTTTCATTTCAATTTACTGTTTTGTAAGAATTTAGTTTTTAAAGTTTTTTTTTATTAAATTTTTACGACCATAAATCCTTTTGAAGCGTTATTATCGTTTTTGAACGAATATGATGACGTCACGTCTTAACTTCTTGTTGCCGTTTAAGATTTTTGTTTGTTTATAAGATTGAAGTGCAAACGAGCATGCAGTCCACCTGATAAGTGGCCACTGCCGTATGGTGATCTGTACCCAACTTCATATAGAACTAGGGTTCTATCTGAAGTCAATTCGATGCGTTACGACTCCAGAGGGCTAAGATGGTCGCCTCATATAAAGTGAGCCGGCAACTACACCCTTCCACCAAAACCGAAAAACTGCTTCACGCTAGAACTAGGTGTAGGTAGGTATGTAACCATATTTGTTACAAGTATGCGAGACTTTTGACATGATTTTTATACTTTAGACTTTATTGAGTAACAAACAATTATAGTTTACAATGTAATCTTTATATTTCAGGAAGATTATATCATACGATTATGTGTACCTTAAAATAATATGTAGTATTGAATATAAAAGAGACATTCTAATTCACGGAAGTTCTAATTACATTACCATCTGTTGTATTTATGATGGTGTCTCTATTAAAGCAAATCATTTGCAAAGCCCTGCTTTTTTATTTATACGGCTAAATTAAAATCTTAAAATGCATCTCATATGCAATGCAATAATTAAGTTTTTTTAACTGTATTAATGCTATCACGTCATTAATAATTTTTCACTGCTGCGTTTACTCTGTAATCAAAACCGAAAACGCTTTAAATATCGAGAGTTATTTTTAAACGTTTAACCTGTGTTGCCATATTGGAGTTGGTATTATACAGTAAAAAATCTATACATTCCCTTTAAAATGAGAATTACAAATCACAAACTACCGTCTAATATGTAAATATGATAATTTCGATTACAATGACCTTAAATATACAAATTCTTGGGGCACTTTCGTTAGATCAATCAAATATCTAGTGTCGGGTATTAGTGAATTACTTGAGTGGCGAACGAGCATGCAGTCCACCTGACGGCAGTGGAAGTACCACTGCAGCCAATGAAGTAATCTGTCACAGGCTTACTACGTTCACCTTTTGTGAAGCCTCTGCTCGTGGATTCGTTGCTACTTTCGAGGACTAAGTTGGAATGCCTCATAAGTTCTGAACACTTACCACTCGACTCCGAGACAATCAATACATGCTCGACTCATTTAAGTGTAAGAAAGGAAATCTAAAATCTTTAAATCCAAAACCTTGATTGTAATTCAGTATTGAAATATATCGTTAAGATTTTAAAATGACAAATAGGTGCCTATTTTATAGAATCACTGCAACGATTAGCCAAAAATCTTCTCGAAATAATATACTTGACATATTGATCGTAAATCAAAAATTCATAGGGATTTTTTACACAAGAAAACACGTAAGTAATATTGATAATCTCAGATGTCGGTAGTAATAAAATTTGTATGAGTATGTAAGTAACCTCGATTATATCTTTAGTACCGCTGAGCGATGCCACACACAACTTGAATCAACAAGAGGAATATGATAATAAATGATTATGTGACCCAAATTTGTAAATATTAAAATAAAAGATAGACTAAAGCTACTTTTAAAGTCTTGAATGTGACTACAAATTAGCGATGTCAAATGATTTGAAAATTGAAATGTTTTCGTTTGTAGCTGGTTGTCTCTTGTAGATCTCTTGTTCAATACTCGATAGCAAAGCATCCGATCGACCTCAGATAGGATTTCCGTTTTAGTGGAGTATGGGTCTTTAGGATGTGTCCATCAGGACCGGCCCTACTACATCGCGAACGGAGCGATCGCTCTAAACGCTAAGGTCCAGAGAGGGCCTCAGCGGCCAATAGGATCCACAAATCATGACATAAAATTTAGGTGTTGTCAAGTTCTACCCAGTTCCATGCACGTGTTCGTACAGTTGGGACGCAAGGGACAGGTAGGGGGCGCCATAATAGAATCTAGCTTGAAATTTGCCTAGGACCTGTCCTGATGTCCATGAAAATTAATAGCTATTTAATGACATGTTATCGCCTCACTATTTCTAGCATACAATAATACATAGCCAAAATCGTAACTAATACGAAAATCATCGAAGAGACAGAAATGCAGGAACTACTAAGTTCCTTCGACACCAGTTTTAACGACATGTTGTACTGTCACTTGAGTGTTTTAGGTTTAAAAATACTGTTAACGAAATGGTTGAGGGTTGTGCGTGCCACTGCTTTGTATCTTCGTCAAATATTTATCATTTCACTTCCGAAATCAGCCCGAATCACTAATATCCGACATATAAAATGCTACTTCAAATTTATAGAAAAAATCTATCCGAATTTCAAAGATCAAACAAGATTAAGAGTGAAACATTAAATACAGTTTCTAAGCACCCCTAATTAATATCAGTAGATAAAACACACAATATTTTAATTAACAATTCTTATACTAGTTTATATACATGTCAAACTAATTTTAATTTACTTCAAAATCGGTTCAAACAGGGTTTAGGCCCAGAACATGCCGTGGTTGGGTCAACCTAGCTAACTAAACTCAAACTATATACCAACATAATTATTTTAAATTCAATACGTCCTTCCAGTTGACTAGACTATGACAAGCTAAACTTGATATGTCAAATTATACCAACCGATCACACATCGGTCCTTAACAATTTTAAAACTACCGCCAATTCTGCGAGTGTATGCGTAGAGTAGTGCTATTTTCAAAATCCCTCTAGACGCAGAATTAACGGTGGTCGTCGCGCAGTTAATTCTATGATCTGTGGTATTTTTTGATAACACATTGTAAGTTTGTTCGTGTATTTACCAGATCGTAAAACTAATGCATCATATGATATTTAGTACTAAAATCGGTAATGGTGTGATTTAACGATATTGTCACACAATGAGGCACTGGTCTTACTTTGTATTACAGGGTTGTCTCTACTGAACACTCTTCAGTTATAACTACAAGACTCTAATACTCTTATGGTAGTTTTGAAAAAGCACTTTTTCAGACCAAATTTGTTTCAAATGCCGCCTTCTGATAAAACTTTGGTAATCGTTTTAAACGGCTAGTTTTGTACCATACATTGTATAAATAAAAAGAATCGATTACAACCAGTTCCATCAGACAGTAATGACATCTATATAAAAGTTCAACTGTCATAAAAGGCGAGGAAATTGACATCTAAACAAGTGCCTTACACAATCTATGGATACTTACGGAATAACAAAATCTAGTGCATCCCAGTGTCGTGGGATATCTTATGAGAATCAAAATTACATGGGTGACTAAATTTCAGTCTATCATTTATCAAGGAAGACATGTCCGTAACAATGACAAATACAAATGGTTCATTACAAAATACTTAGTTTACTTTGTACTACTACAGAGGGTCTCTATTTTGTCGTCCGTTTACAATAACTTCTAAAATACACTACAAGAACTAATTCGTTAAAACAAGGTCGAGACCATCATCACATATCAAGTATTCCAACGGGGTAAAAAAAATTGTACAAAAAATATTGTCTCCATTTCCAAATTTCTAATCTTTGGTCCGTTTTCTACTTCTAAAACGCTAGCATTTTCATCGACAAAGCAATTTCATTTTTTAATTATTTATTTTCAAAAAAAGTGATCTAATAAGGCACAGTACTGTGTCTTAGGGGGTTTTATAGTTGATATGCCTTCGTTCTAAAACCTCTACTCGATTCTACTGGTCACTACGAGATTTTAAATATAAATTCTTTCAAGCAACTGCCATTACTCCTTTTAAATCACAATGTCATTTCGTTTACAAAGAAAAAATCGACTATACCATTCACTAAATACTCGAATTTATTTATAAACCCAGCACCCGAAACCATCGCTATCATCTACTAATCTATATACTGGGATGCACTTCTCTAAAGGTACCTACGGAAAATAAAAAACTAAGCAGTGATGAAAGACAATACTGGTAATGGCTAGATTCGAAATGATATGTTATCATGCCGGTCGTTAAGCAAAGATCCAGGCTAGGTACACCTCTGTGGGGATGAAAATATTCTCAGTATTGCCTCACCACGGTTTAAAGTAGTCTTCGGTCTTCGATCCACCGGTAGCGCCGCCCAGCCGTCGTCATGCACGCCACCAGCCGCTCCCTTAAGTCGACATGCATCTATTTCCAAATAGGGTCTGATATTCTTCAAACTATCCACAAAATTACTATAGTCTACCAAAAATCTGGGTTTCCCTCAAATCTAACTAAGAAAAAAACTGGCGCCCAACGTGGGACCGGAAGCTCATACTAAACTACGTCGTCAACTTGAATCAAAATGTTTCGAATCTAATGTAATAATATAATGTAAGGTAAAAAGCGATAAATGAAAGATCAGCTGTGTTTTGTGTCACCATTTATTTCTAAATCGACTAAGTGAAGATGAACCATATATAAATTTTATTTGAAGGCTGAAGGAGGCGCGCGGCCCGCTCTACTGCGTCCACTAGCTAACGTAACGTTACAGCGGAACGTCTATTAACTATGTCTAAACGCCCTTTTTGTTAAGATTCTCCATCGAGATTCTGCATTCACGTACAAAAAAGGCGCATTAGTACCAAGTTACATAATGAATACGTCTACATATTATCGCCGGTTCACTATTACAAAACATTCATTTTTTGCGACAGAAGCTAAATATGGAGGTTCCATTTGCATAGACTTTAAAAATACAAAACGCCTGAATTTTTAGTACAGCATACGACTCTTTCAAATTATAAAAAATATACGATAAACAAAAAATTAAGACAAAATTTAAGTTTAAAATATTACTTAAAAATTATACGAATATTTAAAAAACCGGTATTCAAATTCCAGGAACGAAATTCTTTCATATATTTTAACATTGTACAAACTTGTAATCTGCAGTTTTTCTTTTTTTTTTTAATAATAAGAAGTACTTAGCCACACAACATTGAACTTTAAAGACAAATGTCACACAAAAACCAGTCTATGCTCTGAAACACCATCTGACGCACTTAAAATACAGTCTACTGGTACAGCTACGAACCCAAACCTTAACTACAGGTATCCAATATTATACATAGAAAATTAACCCTTAAATATTGCACAAGAATCACCTATAGCGATTTGTGTGGGTGAAAATCAGCCCATAACTACAATTCTATTTTATCGTCGATAAATAAATTTAATCTACCGTAAAATGCAATTACAACCAAAATATACAAAAAAATGGAATGTAAGTACAGCCTCTATTTCAGTTTAGCTTTCGTAGACACTTCTAGTACGTCGCTCATATTTTTCAAAATCACATTTGTTTTATAAGAACACTCGGAAATATTTGTTATATTCAATTACATTCAATTTAACGACTCATTTCGGATATAACTTCGCAATAACTTACGAAACAACCGCGATTATAAAAGATATAAGTGACTTAAAACCAAAAGCCCTTCATGAGAGACGCCATCTAACTTTTAAGTACAAATCTAGCGAGAACATATTCTCTTCCTGCCACTGATCGGATACACGCACTGTGAGAGACTAGGCCATAACATTCACTAGCAATAATCGCCAACCGGCGGCCGAGCGGAGCCCGTTAACAAAAAACTTGAACACTCTCACAGCGCGTTCCAAAAGGAAAATGGCCGCACGCCTCAAGCGGCGTGAACGCCCTACGTTAAACAAGTTAATCACATACTCTCACTTCTCAACAAGTGACCGTTTATCACGATTTAAAATACATATACCAACACGCTACTGAATACACCGATTCCTATTATACAAAAATATTGTAATATTTCGCATGTGTGTATACTAACGTACGCGCGCTGCCGTGCACTTTCCCACCTAGCGAAGAGAGTGCTTCATGCTTTAGACAACTTTATCATACGAATTACGTGATTAGCCGCAGCGCGCGCGTGCTGTTTTAATTATAATATAATTAATGTTATTGCTTTCGGTTAATCATACTTAATACACTATTAATATTGGTATGTAAAACTTCAAAATCACTACACTACACGTCTACACTAGCATCTGCCGTACATTTAAAACACACAACATAAATTTAATTTTTTTTTTTCATTATAACATACTTTATATTATACCAATCCAAAAATTGTATATTAATCCATGTATATATTATAACCTTAGTAATAATTAAGAATATATTTTCATTTTTTTTTTCACATTGGTCCAGTGTAACCTGGAGTCGCGAAAAGCAAGAAGGTACATCACTAGTGTAATGTTGCCGATGCTGTGCTATGGCATATGTGGTGTATGGCACATCACTACTGCGAAGCTTTTTTTCTATAGAATAGAAACATTCTACATCTAAGCATAGTATTGAGCAAGATTAAGACTCTGTATTTGATCGAAATTTCACCAAAACTTTCGAACACTTCAAAAAACTAATTAAAAATGACTAGAGAGGAATGTATTCTTTCTTATGGCAACAAAGTATTAATTTAGCGTCTTAGTTGGCAATGTCTTCCATTATTATTGTCTTATACTTATGCTACTCGGCGTAATATAGCGGGTTTTCTCAATTTGGCATACACTACTATTGACTATCTCAACTGACCCGCCATTTTGTTTTCAACCATAAAATGGCGTCGGTCTACAACTCTCCTGTCACGTTGACGCTGTCCATCGAAAAGGAATAATCACTTGAGCAAATCGAAACATTTTGGCTACGTATTTGGCCGTCTTTGGCAAATTAGATTGGAACCGGGAAGACTGTAGGCCTCAAGCGAAGCGTCACTACAAGGTCTACACTACGTGTCTACGTCTGCAATATTCCTCCCAGAGACGTGTTCGGCTCCGGGAGGAATATTCTTAATAGCACGTTTCACAACCACCGTGTGGCAAACGCCTGTTGAAACAATTGACAGTGAAAATTGGAAGATACAAGTTTTATTCATTTTTTACAAGTCCATGCCACCATGCCTTACGCCTACATTGCAGAGTTCAGAGTCGAGGAGTGTTAGTCACGAGTGTTTAAGACGCATAACTACTAATATACATAATACGCATGCCTTCAAGAGCGTACTACAAACTCACCATTCCACCTTCGTCCCCGACCCGCGCTTAGAGGTTCGGCGCCCGACGCGGAGCGCGATCGCTCGCGCACAATCATTCGCGCAAATCAATCTACCGATCATTATTCAACGTGCACGCTAAGCTAGAAGGAGTTGTGAGGAAACAAACCACACCCCGGCAAAGGTACTAACCCCGCGCGAAATAAAACACATTTATTGTTCTAATATTATCCATGTAATGACACATTAGGTACCTAGGTGCTCCATTACAGTACATACAGTTATGTACGGGCAAACACGCTAAATACAAACTACGTCTAACCTACGACCGTCGCTGGCTGCCGCGAACATCGGTCCGGGCAACGCGCGTCGGTGTTGCGTCATCAAAATACAGTGTTTTAGAGAAAATAAAATATATAAATAAACTTTTGTTAGCTCGCTCAAAGTCCCTTCGGCTCGCGAGCTTCGAGACCTCGAGCCAATATACATAGGGTATATGAAAAAAAAATTAAGTACATAGTTCAAATAAAGGGCTTCTACCGCTGTTATCTAAAACTTTGGCAAGATACCAAGCGGCCGCCCCGGGGTTACTAAAAGTGTAAGACATCACAATCAATAAAATTATCAACCATCTAATACTGAAAATTTCAGGAAAAAATGCTAATATACAAAAGGGTGTTATCATTGGGCGAGGCGGTCGACGCCTTGCGTGTCAATACATCGTTTATAAAGAAATCTGGCCTTCTTAATGCCGAAAATAAGTATTAGTCATCTTACTTCAATGCAAAATCACCTATTGTAGATGTAACAAAACAACAGAATGAAATAATGTCGAGTACGCGACATAGATGGCGTTATTTACGCCGACAACTACCCGCATTACGAATATTTTTTTATAGATATATTTGACACGCAAAACGGGACATTCGCTTGTAATCTCAGGAGGTTTCTAGCCTACTTATATTAAGAATACTGCTAATAATAATAATAAGGGTATGTGTTTACATGTGAAATAGCATTCAATGTGTCTGGCGCGTGGAAAACGTAGGCACAAATCATTTTCAAACTATAATCTAAAATAAAAAGTGTCGATTGCAAAGGCGGTATATCTATTTAAAATATTTTTAAACATTCAGTTATAAGAAAGAAATTGGATGAGGGTACTTTTGTTTTTCCTCGCCATATTTGCATATATGTATTTTTTAATCATAACATGGCAGATTATTTAGTGGCAACCAGGCATGCAGCCTTTAATACCAATTCTAGATTTTTCCAAAAGTTGCATTGCCACCTGTGAATGAGATTCTTGCCACCTCCAACTTGTTTTCTTTCTAACATTTTTTTTATCAGACTTATAAAGTACCCCATAAGTGATATATCTACTCACTATTACAAAACAAAACGTGAATTGAGTAAAAATTTAAACAAAGTTCAAAAAGCAGTAGGCAAATATACTTGTATATTCAACAAAACGTCGAATTGTTATATGTAACTGATAGCTGCCATCGATGATTTCTAGCAAGTAACTTTTTTTTTCCAATTTACCATCCCATCCATGAGCTAAATTTAGCTGGTATTAAGCATCACATCACACGAACTGTTTCGATTCGACACTTTTAGTAACACACATATATATATATATATATAATTAAAAACACATATTTCCACGCACCAAACAAACATACCAAGTGTGCCGACCTCAAAAACTGCTAGGGAATATGGTCGACGAAGCTACCGCATGCACTCTGCACTACACACGCCGCCCGACTTTGCCCAACCTTTAATATTACGGAAACACTCACACTAAGTACATTATTGTCTCATCGGCTCCAGTTAATTGAGCTTTTTGTTTTTATTACTAGACTTTTTCGAAGAAACGAGTAAACGGTGACGTCACGTGATAAGTTCCTTTCAAATAAATCTGGCACTCTTAACCGTAATTTTTAAGTCCATAAGGACTAAAAACTTGATTATATCAAAGATACATTCCCAGTTTCAAAGACTGCCTGCCTGCATGTCACGTCATGCCTGCAATAAATCCTCAGGAATGATAGCTGAAAATTGGAACTTAAATCTCCTAAATATTTCGAGTTTTATTCTACATTATCCGCACCAAGTACTTCGGAAAACCCTTTACCGGTACCCTTCGGTCGTCACGCCGGCCGTTTACTCGTTTCAGTCCTCCATTTACCACTTTACACGAATTTAATATAATATCAACTTTCAAAACATTAAAATACTGCTGTAAAGTGAAACTACCCTCTCAATTTCTTGTGAAGACCCTCTCTATTAAACGTGTAAAGTAATTAATGAATAGCTTCGCAATACGAAATGAAAATAAGGTTACTTGTGATAACACGAAAGCTGGGGTAAAAACATACGATTGAAATTGTAGGCTAATTTGGCCATCGATTTAAAAGTCAGCAACTTACAATTAGATCCTTTTTCATAATATGTAGTAGGAAACGGGCGTGCAGTCCACCTGATGGTAAGTGGCCACGATGCTGATGAGCCCAGTCTTACCTGAGGTTAGCCACAGATGCGTTGCTACCTCTGAGGCCTAATTTTGAACGCTTCGTTTCAGCATATCTTTATCACACCCTTCAGATCAGAACACAGCAACTCTTAACAGTGCTGTTTATGTGTGAAAAATGTGTGTGTCGGTGGTGCCTTTAGAGTCAAACCACCATCATAGCGTGTTATACTCAATTTTTCTATAAATATGCCCAATTTAACCTACAATTTTAATTGATTTTACCCCAGTTTAGATATTATCCCAACTAATCTTATTGAGTCTAATTGTGAACCTTGAGCCTTTGAACGACATTGCAATCGTTTTAAAATTCCAATGTTGCATTCTGTATTAAGTACCACGTGACACAGAGACTAAGTCCCCGAAATTTCCACTTAAACCTAGGAATTGCACAAACACAACCATCAATCGTCTTTTATATATTTTTAGATTATCATAATTATAGTATTAATACTTTTCTAATCACAGTGTATACGATTTCGAGTATTGCTTGCAAGATACTACACTAATCGGGAAAAAATTAAGTACGACAATAAACTCACTATATCTAGAATCCAAATAGTAAATGTAACTAAAATATAGATATGTTTCGAGAAAAATATAGCATTATATCGAATTTGAAATTCAAATTGGGCTTCTTCGATTCGCTAGAGAAAGATAAATTCTTCCGTTCCGTTGAAATTTGAATAAACATTTACATTGAACAAGATTTAAATTTTCCACGTTCAAGCGTCAATACGAGCAAAGAAGCCCGTATTTTCACATGACAAACACGAACTACCGTCACGAATAGGTATAAAAAACTTACCTTTTCTCTTAAAAAAAAAACACTAAGTACATATTACAATATGAGAATTCCGAAATAGAATAGTCAATAGACGAGAGAACTCAGGCCAAAACCGATATTAATACTAAGAAATATATTTAAGTGATACATATTTTGGCGCCCAACGCGGGGCCGGGCCGAGTAAAGTCGGGCGACAGCTTCTATAGCGGCTTAATACTTAGCTTATTGTCTTAGGACACTCTGGATGTTAGTGCGCATTCCCTGATAATTGCTAAACTAATAAAACGTACTCACTAAAATCGCCCGTATGATGTCAGCTGGCGGTGACGCTGCCAAATTAAGAAGTAACCACCACGTCCGCATACTCGTTACATTTCCGTGTTATCTGATGTACATCCAAAGTGGTCAGGCAGCCGTCCACCGCTCAGCTTCGACCAATCGAATGGACATTGAATTTTGTCTTTTCCAACTTATAGCCTCTTAATAACGCAATCAAATACAATGTATTCATATATAAAAACAATGTTTCATACACTACAAACATACGTAGAATCGTAGTAATTGCACACAGAAATACTTATAATACAGATAAAAACTAATATAATCAAAACCATTTCAATTTACAATCAAATCTACGACACACTGCCCACACCACACTTGACTACCCTCAATTTTTTAAAGACAAAATCCAACTACAATGAACCCGCGGTGATCCTGAAAATTATTATTATAATATTGGAATAATGATTTTTATTACTACAGAGCATTGCCTTTGTAGTTATATAGTAGTATTTTTTACCTTACAGTCCGTCAAAGAAAATGAAATCCATTGATACATCAATAAGTATTGCCTTCTTGTTATGGCATGAGTTTTAATTTGTAAAATAATATATATTACAGCGTTTAACTTAACGATTACAATCTAACAAGGACTAAAAGCCGAATGGAAAGATTCTCAATCGCGGATCCGAAGTTCGAATCCCAGACGACACAGACTTTCAAATTATGCGTATTACAAATTGATAATCCCAGCTTTGCGTTGATAACAAGACCGGTTAGACGTGCCGGATAACCGCGAGTCCATTGCACCATTCGTTACAGAGCATCTATATTCTACATTTTCATACATAAATGGCATGTAATGATTGCTTCGAGTTAGATATGTATGAGAGTGTGAGCGAGCGGGCGGCGCCGGGTGACGCGCGGCGTCTCGTGACGTCATCGACGCCTACGTCGTGGCATCTAGCGACGGCCTGGCGGCTGTGTTAGGGTAGTTATTTTTACACTTTTACGAGGGTAGTTTTTTTTTTATTTTTCGTCTTTTTCAGGGTTGTAATTTCCATTAGATTACGAGTAGTTTAGTATTGACCTTTCAATCGACTTCCCAAGGGAAATTCGTTACCTATTCGATAAGATTTATACAGTTTGGTTTTGTTTTTGTAAGATTGTTATAAAAGTACTGTACTACAGATATTATCAGGGTTACAAAGTTTCTATTGACTTTGGAAGTGCGATTTTAGTATTGACCTCTTAAACCGAATTTACAAAGGAAAGGGGTCATCTATTCGTGGCGTATATTAATTTTTACTATTTCTATTTGATATATATCTTTTCAAGGTTATAAAAGTGTCTATCGTCTTAGGTATGGCAATTGTAGAATTGATATTTAAACAGACTTCCTAAAGCAAAATCGTTACCTATTTGTCGCGACTTTTTTACTGTATTGATTTTTTATACGATTGTAAAACGGAATAATTTTAACCTTATAGTCGTGGATTAATTTACAATGATAATATTCATGTTTCTTCTTGCAATTCAAGTATTATTAGTTAATAGCATTTTTTCAAAATTTGTTGCATCTTTAGGGCACTGTTAGCGTGGTAAGGAGTTTTTTACAATTCAGTCGTATTCCTGACCTCTGTTTATCGCGCGTTTGTTCAATTATTTTGGAAAAAAATTAAATTAAAAATAACAGACTAACTTCTTACGTGCGTACATAAATACACACAAATTTTTATATTAATATGTCAGTAAGTATGTATTGTAAATATTTCAGTCAAAAGTCGTCAGCCCTGCCAAATGTTATTCTATTCTCTTGACAACTCAGCATTTAAGAGTGGTGGGGGGTAGGGAGATGGTCCATATAAATTGCCACCCACTCTTGCAAAATTAGATTTGTATATTGGGACATTCGTTTCTATTTGGGCCGAATTAATTAGTATATTTTTATATCCCACTCATATTGATGAAGAATATATATATACAAATTGGGAATATTAACGAACTTATCGTTTTTATTTAGATAGAACAGACTTCTGTTGTGGGTCTGGATGTTTGTGTATTCGTCTGTTTGTTCATGGCGCCTA
>DWTU01000979.1:0-14500 GCA_018251515.1 Cecropterus confusis
CAAGGGGCGGGAGGCGAGGGGTGATGCGCCGATTTCTCCGAATAAGATTAATAAATGCAGGCGGTGCGGGGGACACCGCTCGGCTAATGACACGACGCTGCAGATATTTTTTATCGCGAATTTAAAACATAAACTGGTTGCGGCGGTAGCTTCCCCTCCCCCCCTGCCCCGTACCGAGCCGCCGCCCGCGCCCTAAAGCCTGCACTCTGCATAGTTCACCGCTCCTGTGTGCGCATGCGCAAACAACACCTCGCCTCGCATCACACCAATTGTGTCTGACACACTCACTTGTCTGTGTCGTAACTTACGTATTACTCTATTATTCCGTGTGATGACCGGAGGCGTTGCCAGTAGTTTCTGAGTAACGCGAGAATGAACAGGCAATTTTTGCGCCAATCAGCACGACAAAAAGCATGTAAGGAGGTCTAATGTGGTTAGTTTTCGATTGGATAACGCGCGACTTACGTGTAGACTTGACGACTATTTAAATCGGTCGCAATTACTTGCGATGTTTTTGCAAGATTATTTGAACTCACATATCCGGGTTCGATTTCCGGTCGAAGCTCTTCATGTAAATTAAAACGAAATCTATTTGACATTGAGCACGCTCGTGCCACTGCCAATGCTTATTAGCATCTTGTATATTTACTATCATTAGAAGTAATCGACATGTGTGGAGCTGATTCGATCGAATATTTACCGACGATTATACAGAGCCGATGGAAAGTTAGTTTAGCCGGAGGCGATAACATATGAATTGCAGTAAGCGAAATGTGACTTGAAGTTTTATAAAATCTAATTGAGTAAGAAACTATTTTTTAAATAATATATAGTCTTAAAAACATAAATAACTAATTCCTTAGAAGTTGCAAAATTCAACTATAAACAGCGAGAAGTCATGCATTTATAAATAAATTGCTTTAAATGATCGCGCGTAAAAGTCTATTACGCTTTCAAAGAAAACTATCAATCAGAAATTACATTTTAATTAAACTATCAATCAGAATTTACAATTTATTTTAACATCAGCACTTCATTTGCTATTATTGAAAGATATAAATGACAACAAAAACATCATGCATAGCAAATCAATGAATCGTAGCGAACGATGTTCCGAACGTCTCACTCAGGGCAAGGGTAGCGCGTTGATGTCTTTTCAGGCGCAGCGTAAACTAGCCAGCTTTGCTCCTGCGCCACTCTCGCAAAGAAATTGTGACTAGTGTTGCAGTTGTATCACCGTGTGTACGTAATTGTCAGTATAAATTATATTTATTTTAAATTTATGTTTACTTTTGATCATAATGATTGTAATTCGATTATATACAAAATTACCAAATTACCTAAAAAAAGTACATGACGTTTAATTAGGGTACAACGTAATTAATTTTTTTATCATTAAATTAAAAATATAAACCCCAGTTTATTTAAAACATGATTCAATGCAAATTCTGACTCATAACGTAATGCACTTATTTGTAATTATACGTGTTAATTGCAACATAATACTTCATGAGTATTACAAAATGATTTAATAACCCTTTAATCTTACAAGACATCTATATGTGTCATCATTTCATGGTTAGTTCACGGACCATCCCATCTCATTGTTAAAAAGTGTTGATGTGATAATTTAGCATCGTGTAGCGTGATTAATATTTCGGCCCATTTAACCCTCGCCTACCGGATCTAATTTATGCACGGGTCCGGAGCCGCGGTGAGTTCCATGACAGTGGAGGTGATATCGACGGGAGACAATAAATCCGGTTTCTGGCTGCAGCGAGCGGGTTGCAATTAAACTAGTGTCGCGACGGGTTCGCGACCGTGCGAAAGTGAAGCGAGGCGAGGGTCCCGGAGGGGGAGGGACGGTCGTCGCCGTCCGAAGTCCTCGAGCTGCAGACCTCAGTCCGCGCGATTACGCCGGCGCAGACGCACGCGCCGCGAGCCGCGATCACAAGTAGCGATGTCGCGCTAGCGCGGCGCGCCCCCATGGTGTACCCCGAGGCTTCCCGCTGGGGCGCGCCCGACACGCTAGCGCCCCTCTACGATGACGTCTACCGAGGTCAGCAGACATTTGCAAACCTTACCCCCGCCGCGAGAATTGCAACCTCCTTTGTTTCTGTGACTAAACTGAGCCTGCCCCGCTCCTGCATATAGACTTGCTGGCACCCGCAACCCAAACGGGGTTTCCATTCTAGTGCAAATATTACAAATGCTTTTAGAATCTTCTCGTGGTTTAGTTACGACTCTGCTTTCTACTGACCTTTTCATTTCTTCTTAATCATGCTCAACAAAACAACTTTCATATCTTAACTCACATACCTATGCTGCATTATTTAAATGCACTACTTTAGGATGCGCAGTGTCAGAAATCAAAATTCTCCTCTTATTTTTGCTACCAATCATTAATCTCGAATCCACTTAATCCTTAACAACTATTAATTTTCGCATTATAACTGGGTATTGAAATACTTCGAATCTATTTTAGTAATACTGAATGTCATTGCCCCTAGTTTATAAAATAAAGTAATGCGGTTATTTGTGTATCTACTACAGCTTGTTTGTAGTGATGTCTGGTAGTGCTATATATTTATGTACAGGATTATTATGTAATGGACTTCGTAATAAATAGTAATCAAAAGAATTAGTCTTGATCTAAAAACTATAAGTATAAGTTACGTCAATTTTCCAGTTAGTTCAAAACTATACTATCAATAGCTCTATCATATATTGTCGGTAGAGTTCATTCGACTTCGTTGACAGGTGAGTCAAGGTATCGATGTGTGTTTTTTTCCTCAGGCGGTTTTTTGTTTCCAGTCAGCTGACTCTATTCAGTCTGCCGTAACGATAATAGGATACGTTAAATATATTGTTGTAACATCGCGTCGTTTTACACATTTTGTGTGGGAAATAGTCATTTGACGTTTAAATATTTCAGTTTAGTTAAATTTTGTTAAAAATTTGTTGAATATCTACAAAAATCTCATGTTGTAATTTAACGTGTAGCTTTTAAATCTATAATAATTAAGGCAAATTAAATTGAATATTTCTTTATCGTTTTATTGTTTTTATAATTACTTATACTGTTGGATATATATCACACAAAAATGTGAGTTTGGGTAAAATTAAATTTAACAAATTATAATAATATTTACATATTACAATAGAAATATCAACCCTAGATATTCCTGTTTCCTTCCTTATCTGTTGCTCTCAGCCTAGAGGTTATCTGGTAGAGATTGCTCTCCTGGTGATAAGACGCCTTCCTACAAGTTCTGTCTATCCTAGATTCAGTTTCATTCACTTTATGTTTTACTGATATAAGACAAACTATTATAGATGTGCTAATATATTATGTGGATATTTTGGAAATTCCATATTTATTTTCTATGTCCAAAATAGATACACGTTGTTATCAAAATTGAAATTTTTGACAATATTTTTTACATAATAATTCACTACGTTTAATGTTGGTATTATAAATAGATTATATATTCGTTAAAGTCTTATAGATTATGTAAAACTTAAAAAAGTTGTGTTAATTTTATTTTTAAATTAATGGTTAGTCACTGCGACTGTAAAATAACTCATTAAAAGAAATATATAAATGGATTGATATATTAATAAATAGGTATTTTCAAGACTAATTAAATTATTGTAGACTAAAACTAACTATATATTAAATTTATTCTTATTATTTAGACAATCTAACTAATTAAACTAATCCTTAGTTATACTAATAAAATCAAGTGTAATTATATAGTGTTGGACATACGAGTTGTTCGTATATCTGCGTCTAATATTACTAGATTATACGTGAAAATTTAGCACATAAGTAGTTGGCTAAGACCTTTGATGTATCGATTTCCGAACAAACATTTCGTTAGCGGCTTGTTTATGGTCGTACAAATAACATTAGTTAGAGTTCTCCGACGTTACGTTGTTTTCTTAATGTATGCTCGTATGCATATCCTCGCGAATAACTGTACAATGCAGGACATAAACAAATGTGAAGACATTTGAAACACGTGAACCGTTACCTTGTTATCGTAAACTTGGCATTGTTGATTGACAGGGCTTTTCAGCTGCTTTGGTGAGGTTTAGTTACACAGTAAACGCTAGATTGATGGCGTGGTATGAACAGGTGCTACACGGTATGTAGGTGTAGCGATGATAGGTACCTGTAGGCTAATTAAAACATTCTTACATGCCCGCTTTTTTAATATGATCCTACTTAATTTATATATACTTATGAAATAACAAATTTCTAACAGACTGTAAGTAATTAAGCACGCAGTATTCTAAAATTTGTCTGAAATACATTATTTAAAAAAAAACTCATGTACAATAAGATCGCTACGTTTACTTTTTACACTTCATTAATAGCCGACTAAATGTGTAATGCCATCCTTAAATACAGGGACAATTCCAAAAAAATCATTTTTTTTTTATTATATTAACTAAACGAAACATTTTTTGTATATAAACAAAAATAAAATAAATTTAACTGGTCAAGCAAGAAGCAAGACAATACGACGCGATGTAGAGCCGTTTCCTCAATTGCAAGGTGCCCAGTAAACAACCCGTTAATGGCTCAGTTCTCGCTAGGCAATTCATCCACATTATTATTCAGCTATATATTTAGTCCGCCTGCTATTATTAGAATTATTTTGGAAGGCAGATTATTTATTCTCTGTGACACTTATTTGGTCGTGCCATAAAAGGATTGGATTGCAAAAATATTAGTGAATTGATTTTTGTAACGGAAACGGTTACGAGGTGACGTTACGTTACGATAAGCATTTCATAATTTAAAGATATGATACAATGTGATAAGATAAAATACGAAATGATACATAGGCATTTCTTCATATTTTTCTCAACCGTTTTGGTAGGCTTATAACACAATAATAGGACTCATTCTAATTTAATATCTCGAGATAGCAGCCACCTTTGACTCACTTCAATTAAGTTTTCCAGTTAAAGTAGAAAATACCTATGTTTTTAAGATGCATCCACAACAATAGACAACGACAGCATTGTCTGTTCATTAATTAAGTCTTATTAATTAAAATGAAGAAGGTCTAATAGTTATTATGCACTTTGTCTAACTTATAAACATAGACATAGAAAATATAATGGTGCGATCATGATTTATATTAGCCCAAAATCAGTAGTGCCTACTTTATGTATTTTTTATTAGTTTTTATACATTCTAACAATAATAAATTGTATGTATTATAAATAGCGATAGTTTCCCCATTAACATTAATTAAAAATATCTAAGTAGTGTAAAATAAAATAGCACATTTTTTAATCGTCCTAATGATATTGAGTATATGTAACTTTTTGAGCTATATAATAGTTTAGTTTATCGACTATGCAAATCTAAGACCATTTTTGAACATTTTACATACAAGTGCCCTTACGATGCTTGTAAACCAAGCATAAAGCGTTAAGGCGTTAAACCCAAACAATTGCTGATAGTAATATAACTGGTAATGTATTTCCTACAACCCGAAGAGAATACCCGTCGAACGGTGGTAAGTCGATCGCTTGCCGCATCCTAAACAAAACAACATTACTGTCTACATCGTCGCAATAGTATTGGCACCGAACCGGCGGAACTCCAACGGTTATTTTATGAATATTGTTATGGAGTTTGCCTGTAAAATTTACTACTTCAAGAACGACATAACGCGAATAAAATGCTTAGCGTAACTTAAATTGGATAGTAATAGTGTTATATAACTTATTATTTAGTATTCAAAATTGCAGTTATAAGTATAACTTTTTTAACTTAAAATAATCGACCTATCAAATGCTGTCATTATAGAATAACGTTATTGTACGTAGCATTGGTGAAAACACTGAAATTAAAATATTTACACAATTTTAAATAGCTCAAGTAACTTAAATAAATAATATTAAAAAAATTAAAAACTCGTAAAATATTGTGAAGGTCATTCGGTAAAAAATTAACAAGTTTCTGTTAACTTGTTAGAATAAACGCATAAATATCTTTATAAGACGGTATCACGGGGATTCTTATTACACAAAAACAAATGAACGGATTAAAAAGCTGTGTATATCCTTAGTCAAAAGTCTATTTTGTAAACTAAGGAATATGCGTAACCAACTCCGCATGCTACAGAAGCAAAAGCTGATCACTGATGTGATGCTACTTCTGAGGACCAAAATAGCCAAACTACCGTCACCTCCGACGATGTAAGTCAGCCCTTCCATCGAAACGCAAGAACTGCTTTGCAATTGAAACAGGCATAGAGGTGTTGTTTGACCTCTCCGGTCAAACAATACTTACTGCTATTTAAAGTCACATAAAATAAAACACTAAAACTTGAATTGAACATTGAATGCAGCTTATGTTTTTGAAAGTTGATTAAAATTTATTAATTAATTTAGCTGAAGTACACGTTTGTACCTTTCGTTAATTGGTAATTAGTCACAATCCGAATTGAACATTCCGTCGTTTCATGGATTTAATTAATGTCTTATTGTCTCTTTTAAACTCTTAAATAAAAGCGGTAAATGCCTTAAGAGGATTTAATGTGTATTGGAAGTGACAATTATTTTTGCATAAGACGGAAAGCTTGCATCTTTAGGTGAAAGAAAGAAAATCTTTCATAATATTCATACAATAAAAAACATTAAAAGCTTTTCAAAAAAATAAAACAAATAAACATGTTTTCTTGAGAAAATTCTAATTTCGCTCATTTTTCTTCATTTTCATGATGTCAAAGTTCAACATCCAAACAATAATTCTTGAAACTTAATTCTACAAAAACTACACAATCTACAAAGGAGGTATGCTTTGTGAATAATTGTTAGAATAAATATGATCAAGTTTTTCTATGTCATAAATGTCAAATAATCATCGTTTTTAATTTAACGTATTGTATTCAATTAATATGAACTTAATTGACTTTATAAACAGATATATCGCCTTAAGATGCTAGAGATCTGGAACGTTTTCCAATCTCATTCTAGTGCGCTTGAAAGTTTTCTCAACAAACTTTCTCTATTTCTTTTGATCTCTAAGTGCTGCGATTGCCAGAAAATAAACTCACATGCTCCTAATATATTTCCTAAGCGGAATTAAATCGCTGGTTTTATTGACCTTCTTTCAAAGTTGGTTGGAAAGCTCAATCGTCTTAAGCGATCGTGAAAAAATTTATTGAATAGCATATTAAATTCTAAAGTCATCAATCGTGTATAAGTGGCATTATTTTATTTATTTATTTATTTTTATAAGTTTTCGTACACGGTAACATTAAGGTAATCTTACATTTAAAAAAATACATAGTACAAGGGACTACCTATTTCAAAATAAAATTTCTTCCAGCAGCCAATAGTTTTTATAAATCTTATATATATTATACAAAATACACTTTGCATTTGTGAAAAAATAGAATAAATCACAAAAACAAGAAATTAACGCACGTTTATTTATTTTTTGCCATATTATTTTGACTGTTACAGGCCAGTTATGTTATCTAAATATATAAATTAAATAAAGCGGCACGTCTCGATAGTTTCCCACATATAGTTTGTGAGTTGAGCGCGAATCGGAAACCGTTAGGCGCGTGCGGGATGCTCCAAGTATAGGGTTGCCATGTTTATTCATCGTTTATGTTACATCCATAGAAGCTATTTTCTTCAATCTTAAAGGAATGTCAAAGACTCCCAAGTTCATGAATA
Organism: Cecropterus confusis; assembly: GCA_018251515.1. Lineage (NCBI taxonomy): Eukaryota > Metazoa > Arthropoda > Insecta > Lepidoptera > Hesperiidae > Cecropterus > Cecropterus confusis. The sequence continues at coordinate 7,717 of DWTU01000979.1, forward strand.
TTCAAAATCATATGTATTTAGATTTATCATCGACTAGCTGTTGTCTGCGACTCTCGTATGAATAGATGGACGCACGAACGCTTTTTTATATATCCTTACTAACGTACTTCCGTACGAATATCTTTATTAATGTTACGGGTTGATATACTGAAAAATTCATAAAATTCGAATGATATTTCTAACCTGGAATTACCTATTATATTTCTTACCTCAAATCGGATAGATTTTGAAATAAGGAAACTTTCAACCGCGTTTCAATCCTCTTAGAGACGGAATATAAGAAAAAATCTTGCTTAGTGAGTGCCTACATCATAATATTATCTCATTGTTCAAAATTCATAGTTAAACCATGAATTTCAAATAGGCTTCAGCATAGGCTTTGCGTTGATTATACAGAGTTTCCGTTCGATTTACAATTCCTGTCTTTAATGCATGACTAAATTAGAAGTTAATTTTCACTGCATTACGGTGAAGGAAAACATCGTGAGAAAACCTATAGATACACCTGAGAGTTCTTTAAAACAGTTCCCAAAGGTGTGTAAAGTCTATCAATGCGCGCTTGGCCAGCGCGGTGGACTATGGCTTGAAACTTTCTAAATGTGAGAGAAGACCCGTGCCCAGCAGTGGGACAATAATGGGTTGACCGTAAGAATGCATGACTTGCATATAAATTTTATTACTATTTTGTTCACGCGCTTTTGTTTGTGTATATCTATAACACTTACAGGCGATCGTAGCGTGAGACTGACTATACAGAGCCATGTTCTTCTATTAGATCTCGTAATTTTACTCACATTACACAGTATACAAACATACAAATAACATGTTTGCAAGTTTTATTCCACGCTATAAGGCAACTTGTTTTAATATTGACCTAGTATATAAATAAGGAAGTACCTCTTCAGATCGGAACCCTACAGAACATCATTACGTGGACAAGCCGCTTCCCCGCCATTCAACACGACATAACAGCATTGAGCGATATTGACGCTAACATCGACACAATGTGGACCCGCTAACATTAGTTTATCTTTCAACGGTTATTTTTATTTATTATGGTGCACCTACGAGGAAAACTAACGATCAGTTATACAGAACGCAAGACGCTTATACGAGTGCTATCTTAATTATAGGTGCAAACAACAGCTGTGAAAATAATGAAAATGTTGGTGAAATTAAATTATTGAATAGAAATTAAATATATAAATTGAGTTGAAAGTATTAGAATGCCAAACCTGATATTGGTTTTATAAATATGATTTAATTATTATTAAACAAAATCCAAATCATCGTAAAAAACTTTATAAATTAAAATAATATGAATACAAATATACAAATAATCTAAAAATACTTTCATTAATTTGACAGTAATACATGTTATATGATAGACTAAGGCTTTGACAATACTATTTCTTGTAGGTTACCTAAAATTTATGAACTTAATACGAGCTTTTTCCCGCGGCTTAGCTCGCTTGGGTCATGTACCACGGTAAAATGTGTATCCTATGTGTTAATAAAGGCCATAACCCATTTGTGTGCTAAATATCATCCAAGTCCATAAGTTCCATGATGAGTTCTTGCGTGAAAGAGTAACAAACACATATACATTCTCACACCTTCGCATTTATAATATATCCGCCAAGAATATCTGTAACCAACTCCATAAATGATACATCCATTTAAGTCGATTACAGTCCATACCTGAGGAATAAGACAGTTAATAGGTAAGTCATTATTTCAAATATTATTTAATATTCATAAACATATCCACTAAAAGAAACCTAAGAATAGTAGTCTAGTCTCTATCTCAAACGTAGGCGTTTCTAATATTTGTACATGTTTCTACCTTCAAACCCCCCGCGCCCCAGTATGAACGCTGTAGCTTCACCCTTGTACATGAAGATGACTTTACCTCCCTCATGAAGAATACTAATCCTGTTTAGGTAGAATATAGAAGTCCTAAGCATAATAAAAAATTACTATATACCTGGAATGCAAATGTAATATGCATTATTACAGAAGCACAAAATAATTGTATGCTGAAAACACAACCCTTGTTGTTGTTAATTAGCCTGACAAACTCAATTTAATAAAAATATATTATAGTCTATATTTTTGTATAAATGGTAATGTATTTTACCGCTACGCTGTCATTGCTTCAACACCGTATTCTACTCTATTCAACAAATAGAACAATGCCATTGCGAGAAATCACCACATTCAATATTATTGCGGATTCATTCTATCATTTCTATCGTATCCTTGGTATTACGAGTGTTTATTAGTTGTTGAGTTTCCTCGAAATATCATTACACCGACACAATGATTGTCTCGAGAAAACGTAGTAAAGTCATACTCGGAAACGTAATGGCACATTCATTCTGGATACAGACTTCTGCGCTGTCAGTACTAATACTGATAGATAAAGCCTTTCGTACAGAACATTAATATACTCGTATGTTGAATGCAGCTCATTAGTGTAATATTCAGGAATTATGCAAATATACTAATCTAAATAATGCCCACTGCGGTCAGTAGGGTATAAAGCCAGATTATATGAGTTATTTTCGTATAACATTAGGTAACAGCTTGAACTATAATTCGAGATGACAGATACCTCATAAAAAGTTTACATTTGCAACTTTTATGATACCTGTCTAATATTGTTCCGTCATTCAGTCGTAAATAAGTTATTCTTAGACTCGGTCGAACGATCACATACTCGTTGATTGATTACATACTCGTCAGCTGAATACCTAATACCTAATGCTTGAAACTTGGCCTCGCAATTGGAAGGTCTGAGGGTTATCTCTCAAGCACCTTTGATTTGTCTGAGTCATGTGCGTACTATAACTGAAAAGGAATTATTTTACGCCCACGCCTAAGACTTCTTTAAAATAAGTTCTTGAATGTTCTCAAAAGTTTGTGAAGTCAACCAATTCGCACTTGTCCAATGGTAGGCAGTGCTCTTAATCCCTCTTACTCTGAAAGAACTGTGATCAGTAGTGGGTTGGGATCACATAATACCGACGGGCAACAGTGCAAAACATTGATTACGCTAAACATGGCAAATATATTAATAGCCTCATCATTTGCACCGGCTTTAACTTGACTGTGGTAGTTTTACTGCTTTCAACTATTCAGCGACATTGTATATATTGTTTAGAAGTTTGCGGTACAGGCTTTGAAATGTTCTGCAACTGGGGCAAGTATACGATACTTTGTTTGCTACAATTGCATTAAGAATTTACCAGCTCAGAGTTCTACTTGGATCAAGTTGATCGAAGCGGTGGTAATGAAAATTGCTATTTTTACTGCGGGTTTTAATTTTTACTGCGGGTTTTAGGCCCTGTTTGTATGTATTTCATGTAATCTCACTGATTGTAACATTATTGGGCCATCGTGGTTATGGTCCCATAAAATATTGACAAAGAATATTGACAAAGATCCCTTTTATTCTTTAAAACTCTGTTAAACATTAGAACACGATTCTTTAAAACGAATAATTCATTCAAATAAAAGCAAAAAGTTTTTGACTTTTCATTAAAATAGGCTGTAAGAGTTTACAAGGAAGCAGCTTTTCAGAGATCATTAACATGTACATTCATTTACTATTTGAATAAAATAGGGCTACTTTCAATTCTGAATATCTAACTCTATAAGCACTTGTAATATGTTCAGCCGCTACTAATCGTCGACATACACATTAAAATTGTATTTATATCTGAATTAATAAGGGCTGCTTGCTGTTCTGAATATCTAACTCTATAAGCACTTACAGCGTGTTCAGTCGCTAATACCAGCTTGTAGATATAATTAAATTATGACTAAACGTGGTTGCTAATGGCGTGTATTTGTAAACAGTCAAGTCTGTACACGTTCGCCGCTGAGGCTATATTTAGCTGAACCGCACCGCCTGAGTCACAGGCACAGCCTCCACGCGCTGTGCGCCTGTATTGGATTTCGTTTACGATATATTTATAACTTTTTTGATGGTCTATAATTACTTAATGTTACACGAATGATATTTTGTTGCTTGCTTCTTCAAGAATATGGAACTTATACTGTATTTATATTATAAGAAGTTATGATCGCAATAAAAAATACACAAATTGAATGTTCCTTAAATTAATCATTCTATGTATTATTATGGTCTAAATGTAGAATTAACGCTAGGCTCGGTGACTATTTATATAGCTCCCATTAGGAGAAATCAAACAGTGACTTTAAAGCGCAGGTGCGTGAATGAAATTTGATACAAACGTTCAATCGCTCAGACTAGTGTCGATGCCCAAAATTAGTTTTTATATTGGAATTATGTTTGAATGTTTAGTATTGTGTACCTGAAATTTTACGAAAAAAAAATGTTAAATTTATACGATATAAAAACAGTATAAAATATCGTATGTTTCATGAAATATTGACAACTCCAATATTGCAAATGCTATCTATGAGCAGACTACGCAAAATATACAAATACCTAAATTACAAAACGAAATCCTAAATAATTAAGTCTACAACTCTAGATTGATATAGTAATTCCCCCGTAATAATAACAGTTTTTACCCGAGCGCATCAGAAGAAGGGTAATGTTTTCCAAGGGTATCTATGTATGTATGTCTGAATGTATTTTGGCAAAGGGAGATCTCCCGCCAGGCTAGGTGATCATGCCTGGGGAGCGGCCGTGCTCTGACAGTCTCTGTTCGGAACTTGTTCGGATGTTGAGAAAACTCCGATATCGTGATTCAGAATACGGTGGCGCCATCTGTTGATGAGTAGCGGGAGATCGCCACATATGTATGTCCATATCATTAGTACGCGCTACAGCCCAAACGACTTGAAGGATTGTGACGTACGATGTATCTATATGGCGTCTATAAATTTTACTACTTGAATTTTAACGCAAACTCATAAATAGCCTAAAATTAATTATATTATTATAAAACAAAAAATGTTTTTAAGCAGTCGGTTTTTTTGTTTTAATATTTTCACAATGATGCTTGTTAATTAGTTACTTATCCTTAGAACGTATGTCTTATCAGAACGTTGATTTATTGAATACCAACTGTGAGTGAGGTTTATTTTAGCCATAATGTGGAGCTTACACGTTGACTTACAATTAATTTTCGTCAAAAATATTGGAGCTCAGTTTTCGCGTATCATGGGTGTATCACTTATTTTATTTATAGCCCAGTTTAAATATAGACGTCGTAATAACACTTTGGATACTGATATTATTTCTAATTTGAATTCAAACGGCTTTTATACAAAATTTCTAAAGGACTCGTTTTGATTGTTAAATAATGACCATCGTGTTGGCAAAGTGTAAGTGGTAGAATACTTCATTCTGACCATGGGTCTTTTGTCAAAATGAAAGAGAAAACTGGAAACTGCATTTTAATTCTCTCTCTCATGTGTACCGTTTGATCTATTGTAAGATGGTAGAACCATTTGTGGTTCAACTTCGGAAGAACCACCTATTTCTGCCTAATAACAGCAGTCTTGAACGCTGCTGTGTTGCGGTCTGAAAGGGGTGGCGAGAGAGACATATTTATCCGAGACGATCCAACTCAGTTCTCAGGAGTGGCAACGCATATGTGGCCAACCTCAACCTTTTATACCTCCTCGGTTGCACCATACGTGTTCCATCACCTTGTCTATTTGTAAATCACAACCATTTTACTCAAAAACTTTTCTGACAAATCTTACTAATATAAAATGCCAAAGTTTGTGAGGATGTATGTATGTGTGTTTGTTACTCTTTCACGCAAAAACTACTGTTTGGATTTGGACGAAATTTGTCACACAGATAGTTTATAACTTAGATTTACACATAGAATACTCATTACTGGTAAACGTGACCGATACGGGCGGAGCCGCGGCAATAAGTTAGTAATAAGATATGTCCTACTAAAACTCTTCAAGTTTGAAGTGGAAGATTTTGTAAAAGTTACTTAAAAAACAAAAACACTCAACGAAAATTGGTTTGAATTATATTTTGTGTTGCAAGTTTGATAGCCGCAGACTTAGCTTTCTTTTTCACAGAGTCTAGAGAAATACTATTATAAACTTACTTGCTGCAGATCGAATGACATAATGAAGATATGCAGCACATGATTATTTATTACGGAACCTTTCACTGAGCGTCTCGAGACACATGAGAGCATTTTTTACGTAAAGAAAGTGAACATATAATACAATCACAAATAAAATATTATGACTTGTAGTCTAGAAGTCTCATTACTAAGGAATCCATTACGTCTAGACAACCTTTTATTCGTAGATTTAAGAAATTAATCGGATTTTACCAGTCGGGGTTTTGCAATGTCAATAAATAATATTTTCATGGTTCATTTGATTTTTAAATTTTATATTATTCAAAACTAATTTATACTTTGTAATTTGATTTGTCTTCGAACATAGACGTAATTACACGTCCTTTTGATATAAGAATTTATTGTTGAAGATGATTGAACATTTTGTGGTTCGATTATATTAGTTCTTTATTATATTTTTGTCTTATGAAAATGACTTTTGCCTTCCAATTAGATAGATGTGTTAGATTAGACGTAATATGAGGCATTTCAACTTAAAGGTAGAAATGCATCTGTCACTGACCTCACAGGATTCTGTTGCCATTTGGGATTAATCATTAATGTTCATCAGATATTCATGCAGTTATGCAGATGTTAGGAGGTCGCTGAGGCTGACGACCCGCGTGGCGGAGCGGTCACCATACCGGTCTGACACGCAGTGGGTCCCGGGTTCGATCCCCGGCCAGACA
>DWTU01000980.1:0-14500 GCA_018251515.1 Cecropterus confusis
GATGTCCATGGGCGGCAGTAGCCACTTACCATCAGGTAGGCTGCATGCTCGTTTGCTACTTCCATACTATAAAAAAATACTGGATACGAAAAACGCGATGCAATATTAATGCACTTGCTTAAAAGCCGATACCGCGACACAACGCAGCAAATCGCCAAAACGTGATGCAGCTTCGAGGCAATCGCCAAAATGTGAATCGCCGATACTAAAAGTAGCATGTCTGCTAGGGTCGTCACCCCAGAGAGTGGAGCTGGGCGACTCGTAAATCATAATAACGTTGCCAGAGATAGCATCTTCTAATACTTTAAACGTTGATGTCTTGTTTGTGAATGTATGTAGATGTACCCGTGAAGATTAAAAGATATTCGACCTTTGTGTTTTTATCGTAACTACTGTAAAGTATCTGATTTGTTACACGTTATTTAGATTGTAGTGAATGATTGCTGAACCAGTTTATTTAGGCAACAAACATGAAAACTAAGAGATAAGAGTGTGTCTGTATTAATTTTGTACCGAGATATGTCGTTACCTAGCTTTAAGTGCGCCCGAGGTTGAGATTGGCTCTGAATAATCACTACATAGTATAAAACAAAGTCGCTTTCCGCTGTCTGTCTGTCTTTATATATGCTTATATTTAAAACAACGCAACGTATTTGAATTCAGTTTTTTTTAAATAGATAGGGTGTTTCAAGAGGAGGCTTTATGTGTATAATATATGCATAATATAATAGAGAGCCACTGATAATTTTAGAGGTTTCTATGTGATGTCGTAAATAAATACATTTTTTTTTTCACTTTCATTGCAAACGCTGACTATACCCTACGAAACAGATCAAAATAACGTACCACAGTATTTTTTTCGTATATTTTTAGTTATCGAACTATCGAAGAGCGCCGGGTCAACTAGTTAATTATAATTCTCAAAACAAAACAAGCAAATTAAGATTTTTTGTGTCTTTCTAACAACGACATTTGTCAGTTCTTTAAAATAAAAAAAATAAAAATAATTATACAATAATAGTCTAAATTCTTTGAGACATTTGTTTAAACCGAGTTAAATTAAAGTATCCATTTATTTGTTGTAGTTGTGTTGTCCAGATTGATCTTTTGGATTTGTCAAGACGTCCTTCAAGTGAACGAATCAAATGAGAAGAAAGTTATTGTTAAAAGGTCGTAGAAGTCAACAGACTGTGCAACAGTCGTTTATCATCCTATGTTTAGGTGTGTTCAATTACATTGCAACAATAAAATAGACAATGACAATTTCACAATTGTATTTTCATTTCATTTATGTGACCTTATAGTTGCGACATGTATAAAGAACCGTGCAAAAACAAGCGAAACTAACCGCTCGCAACCTATGTACCAATACAAGATTGGATGATAGATAAGTAGACTGCAAAACCGAGTTGATACAGCAGTTGGCTGCGCGATAACCCGATTAGATGGTACACTAACCTGTGGGCAGTGTAAACAGAAAGAGCGAAATTGCAGGTCCATAACGCTGGTCGATTTATGTACGGTCAGTACCGAATGGCTATCGCTGATCTCGGTATCGCAGTGGGTCGAGATCAGAGCCGCCGCCCTGCACGCCCCGTCACTCACACGCTCATTGTTTGAACCGCCTGTAACTGTGACTCTCAACCTTGTACTTCATGGCTCATATACTTTTTACAAAAAGTAAACGAGCATGCATTGTCTAATGGTAAATGCTCACTGTCACCCATATACATCTGTTTCAATCTCAGATTGTATTAAGGATCTACCTGCAGTCACATTTATTGCTACTACAAAAACTAATCTAAACATAATGCTTGACATTGCCGGAAATTGTTAATGTGACAGTTAACAGTCTCGGTCACTTTAAACTTTGTCATTAAACAATATTTAAAATACAAAAACTAATATTTTACGTTCGCTTTATTAATATTCGTTATATTACTTAATTTTGTATAACATCACCTAAATAAGCAAACGAAAACGATATTTATCATTACTAACTTCAAACATCAGCAGCTACTAAATTTTAACAATCCATACTATTAACTGCGTTTATTAATAGCAAGCCGGATGAATGAGTTACACGAAACGTAGGTTGGGTACCTCTGGGCTTTATCTTATGATTCATACCGGCAATTGCAAGTCTGAGATAAGAATGCAACAAATAGGGCGTTGCAGGCAAACAATCGAGCATGGGAAGTTATGCGGCCAACTCGATTCCTGTACTGCGTGCGTCCTAATTTTCTTTGTCGATACTCAATGCTCAAGCGTAATGTGCATTCAATGCAATATATTCTTAGATCTTGGTTGTATGTTATGGATTCGTACGTCATTGCAAGAGACTTGAGCTGTTTTTATAACATTTAAGTAGGAAACGAGCATACAGTCCACCTGAAGGTACAGAGCCACTGACGCCCATGGACATCTGTAATCAACCTCAGATGAGATCAGATTAACCTGAGTTTAGTGACAGATACGTTGCTACTCTTGAGGGCAAAGTTGTAACGGATAAGTATGTCTCCACACCCTTCAGCCAAAGCACAACAGCATAACACTAGAAGCAGACAGTGATTGTGGCGCTGATGCTTCCGGAGTCGAACCACAAAGAGTTCTACTGTCTTCTCGAAGCTTTCAATAAGCTTAAACAATTGTAGAATTGTATTACGTTATGGTCATGTACAGAATAGTAAGGTATTTAAACAAAATCCCGGCAATCCTTCCTAAGAACTCCTTCGTCCTTTCAGATGGAAGATAAATTGTTACAGTCGTTCCTAGTGATTATAATATCACGTAGCAATGATAAAAATTGTGATAGCCACAAATGAGTATCAGCTGTGTTAAAACATGGTCTAATCGATCTGCAGTTTTTCGATCTGCAGTTTTATCGATACAGCGTCTGAAGTCTACTAGTTTGCGTTCCACATCACGTTAGGCTACCGAGAATGTAATTAACTCTCCTTATTTTGAGGCACCTACTCACAGTAGGACTGTAAAGGGTGGGAAATTCGAAACGATAAGTGGAGTCGAGAATTATTGTAGTAAATTTTATATTATGTCCCTAAACAAGATATAATTTATTATTGATATTAAAAACGATATAGATTTTATAGGCATTATTAGAGATGTTAAGATGACAGACAAAAAAAATTGGTAAGAAACGTCAAAGGTTTGTACGCGGTCGATTTTATATATTACTTATTTTGTCTACTCACCTATGACGTTCACGTTGTTATATGGAAGCCGAGTGTTGACTAATACTATGAAACGTTTTAACCGCAATGAGTAGGATTTCACGTAAACATATCAAATTAATGCGAAATAAATTTCTTTTCCTGTTTTCCGTTTTTACCTTCGGGATTAATTTTGGTTTGTCATATATACGTATAGGCAAATTAAAGTTTACAATAGACTGGTACACAATTACTTAATTGTAAATATATTTATATACAATTTTTTTTACATATTTTTTATTTTATAAGCTATAATAAAATTTAGACCAGTGAGTACGTACTTTGTGTTGATACAAAGTATAATAAACATATAACAGTGATAGAAATTGTTTAATGACGTTTGTTTAAATGAGACACGACACTTATAATATATGCTGCCAACAGACATATAGAAATAAACATCTATCTAACGCACACTGTGATGCCCAACTAAGCAGGTGCTTTGCGTCGACTCAAAATAGTTTTTTTTTCCCTTTAAAATATTAATTTACCAGGAGATCGAATCCTAGATATGGTCACCATTGTGCAGCAGGGATCGTCAGGTTTAATGGTCTTCAATAAGGAGGTTCCATGTGCCGTTGTATGTATTTTCACTACTTAACAGTAATATAAATAAATTTTGGTACATAGTTTTGAAGTTGGCGCTCGTATTAGACACAGTTTAAAGTCGTCATCCATCGAAATATAAATTATTCTGGGCGCCGACTTGAAAAGTATGTACCAAACTAACGTTTATTTTAATATATATATTTTTTACTTTGAACTGGCAGTTGTAGTGTTTTTTTAATTATATATCAGTATCCAAAAAAAGTGCTGGTGTTAACAAAACAATTTGGAAGAGACGTTATTGTCTAGTTAAGCATAAATGTACGTCTATAATTGTTGAACACGCACATTATAATAAAAGTTACGTATAGTATATTCACAAAATGTTTAATGTGAGTAAAATATAGGTTTTTTATACAAGTAACTAAGATGGAACGTAATATTAACATTTGCACAAGCAATAGAAATAAAACTAAATGTACAGAAGGCTAGACGTTGCCCTCTTTTAAATTAAACTTTCACTTCGAACGGATAGATTGTTGAATATCAAAATCATTAATTTTGTTCTATTATATAGTTGTCATAACGATATTAATTTTCGTACATTATTATATTTTTATATTATTTATACTATATTAATGTCTTGGAAAGCTTTTTATATTGTGAAAGTTAAAATTTCTGAATCGCCAGAAATCGCGAGTAAACAGTACAAAAACAAAACATCCTTAAGGCTTGCAACCCGACCTTGCTGACCTTGCGAAGGAATCGTCAACTTGTCGCAAGATAAGCAACAAATAGTTATTTAATCGCAATAGCAAATATTTGACGTATATATCACTGATAGTAATATCGCACCTATTTGCTTGAGCGGCTCCTCTGTAACCGGACATAGCTTGACTTTGTTCACGACGATCACGAGCGTAAACTGCATCGTAACACACGGACACTCACACCGCTATTCAACTTTCTCACATTACTTCCACATATTGAGAAATGCATTGTTTACGTGCAACACAACGCGGAGTTCGCTTTAAACTAAGCGGGATTAGCATAATGGACTGTGTCAATTGCTAAGCCGGCGAGAGAAAAATGAGTGCGTATGACTGGTCTCATCCAATGTATGACAATTATTATTATTAGCGCAAGTTAATTGTAATGCGACTCCCTCCCGCATCAATTGAGCGCGTGGTGAAACACAACGGGGGAACTTTCGACGACGAATATAAACACGATCGACGCTATTCCTGGAAATGGCAAATAGTTCACGATACCGATTCTACTGTGTTTATACTGAATCGAAGCGCGCGGCTTCAGCACTTATTCATTTCGTACTGGTCGCTGAAAATGCATGCGTTTTAGATTTTCGTCTCAAGCCAATTAACTTTGGTTAAAATAATGGCAGCGTTGCAAAAACTACACCGCCTTGACCTTCGTTTAAATTTGCGAATTTTACAGAACATTACACACGCTACGCAACACTTTTCGAATTTAATATTAGCGCCGGGTGTTACAGAGCAGGGATGTTATGGAGGTCCGTATCCGTAAACGAAACCATCGGATATCCGAAATAAGAAATATCCGTAACCGTATCCGATTTAAAGGTTTCAGTTAATTTCGGATATGTTTTGAGACATGTTTTTTTTAGTTTTAATAAATAACACTTAGAAAATTTTACGTAGCTATAATAATAACTGATATTACTGATTGTAATAGCTAATTATAACATAGAAATAAAAGTAGGTTATAATATTTGTATTTCACGTTTAAACTCCTTACAAATATAATATCCGTGGCCGAAACTAACGGACAATCCGAAATAATTACATATCCGTACCCGAAACCGGTATAATATAATTCGTATATCGTGCCCGTATCCAGATCCGAAATTTCATATGCATAACATCCCTGCTACAAAGTATAAATCGAGCGGCTACGTACGTGTTAAATGTTTTTATTTTGCTATCAACAGAGTGTTAACCTAGTTCTAGTAGCCAAACATACTTTTTTCGTTCGTATCACATTCCAATTAAATATATATCACTATACTTCACTGCACATATATGTCGGGATAAATATTAGTAAGAGTATAAGTATAATAATAATAAGTAGGTATTATTTTTTATGCTTTTTAGATTCACTTTTTTGTGACTGCGAAACAGACAGAATTTCACAATTGGCCACTGCCGCAAATGGACAAATGCGTTGCTACCTCTAAGCACTAAGTAGGAACTCCTCGGATAATTATGTCTAACTTGATAAACCTTTCAAACCACCTGCTTTCACATTATTCGTTTTGTATATTTCTATAGATTTAGCTTTTCAACGAAGATTTGATGATGAAGCCAGGAGGTATAGATAGTGAAACTCATCAGTAGATATTGGAAACCTCTCGAATTTGGATTCATATGATTCGTTTTGGCAACTCAAATAGATTGGACTTGGTAACAACGTTCTAATAACACCAGGAGGTAAATAGTAGAACTCTTCAGCGACTACTAGTAACGCCGCCAGGTTTGGGTTTATGTGGTTAGTTTTTGACGAGCCTAATAGATTGGTCTTGATAGCAAGGATCTGATGATAAAGCAAGGGGCTGATTACACTTTTCGGTGTCTATTAGTATTCTACTAAGATTCATATGATTAATTTTGACCCTTGTGACTAAGTCCAAACGGACTTGGTAACAAGAGTCCGATGATAGAATTAGGTGCTGGACAGTAGAACTTTTCACTGGCTACTAGTAAGTAGCTCTAGTTTGGGTTCATATAATTCGTTTTGACTCAGAGACAGGTGTGTAAAATATTATAAGACCCAATAGTGAAAATTAAAAAATATTTTTACTTGAATTTCTAATAATTTATTTAATTTAACATTTTTTATGAGTTTTCAAAATAAGTCAGATGATAATAGTGTTAAACGTAACACTATTATCATCCAACTAATTATATGTACATAATCATGTACCTATATATGTTCTTGTAATAGTCTATGTAACGCTCGAACAACAGTACCTCCTCTCTGACGCATACAAATAAAATCCAATCGATTTCTTTTCATTTAGTTACTAAGTACATATATTAAGCAGTAATTTATCGTACCTCACAATTATACTCCATACTAGACACAATACTTATGAAATTACGACATTTAAAGGGATGTTCGGGGCTAGTAGGCGGAGCGTAGGACTTAATTACGAAAACGCCCGCAGACGAAAGTGTTAAGTAGTAGTCACTTACATTTAATGATTATTACAACCTACGCGACATATTTTAAATCCACCTGACTAGTAACTTGCTTGTTATTACGTAAATTATGAAATGTATACAAAGTACATCGCAGTACTTAGATCAAGGTTAGTATGAAAATTATAAGGTGCTTCATGGTAACTGAGGTATATGTATATTAAATTAGTTCAAAGGAAGTGTCATCCGTCATAATAATACTAAGTCATTAAATACCGCAGGGACATCTGTATTGACATATAATTTTGTTATTACAATCTATATAATCCTATGCCAACAAAAAGTGCCACAAGAATATTCGAGTAGATAAGGCTAGAGGAAGTTTAGATGAGACATCATGTCACAACAAAAGCTTGGGCATAAGATCTACTTAATAAAACTAACAATGACTGATTGGCAGACAACGCGCAGCTTCAACCGGTCCTCTTGAAGCTAGACATTTTGTACAGGGGTTCGTTATACACCGCAGATACGCTCTAAGAAAGGGTTTATGAATTTATCTATTTAAAGGTTAAATAGTTTGACATTACTAGCAAGTATAATTGAATTGTGTAATAAACTTAATATCTCCGTGTAATTTGACTGGAGAAGGGCCAGCATCAAGCAAACTTTACTTTGTTACGGTCTAAATGACAACGTATGGTACGTGAGGAGTTCAAACGTACTTCAGTTTCTTAGTTATCTTTCTATCTTATCTATGGTGTCTACATAGGGCCACACTACATTCCCGCTCGTTACTTAAAAACCTTTAAAAACACGCAATTAATATTTTTTTCTTAAATAAGGGGTTGTTATTTTGTTACTGAAAATGTCGAAGATTGATTACTCACTGGGACTGGCTGACTATAATAACGTATTCATCATTTTTCCGTTTAAACATGGTCCTTGTAAGGAAGTTTCGGTTTTTGTTTCGGCCGAAACTGAGACCGTTGTCGAAATTTGTTTTCGGTTTCGGTTTAGGCCGTAAGAACCAGTTTCGGTCGGACACTGAATACTTACATTTAATGAGCACGACAGAGTCGTGGGGCTCGCACTGGACCTGGGTGGCGTTCATGGCCAGCAGCCCGCCGCCGCTGGCCCCGCCACCCGCGCCGTTCGCCTCCCTGTAACATACATGTATTTAACAAACAGTACCACAGACACACCGGACATCGGATGTGATATAAGATAAGGTACAAGTTGAGTAGATGGTGCTAAGGGATTTCTGTAAAGCTCATAGATTAGGTACTGTAAATAGAGAATGCGCTGAACTCCTCGTAGAGGATGGAAATTATTACGTTCATATAATATTACGAGTATGTACTTAATTGCTACAAAATTTTGTTCCACCATTTCATTTTCCGTAAAATTTTCTGGGCAACAATTTTTATTACGTAAAATTTTCTTGGCGATTGTTTTTTTTTAATTAAATTAATTAACAGAGACGACATTCTAATGGGGCCCACCATTACCTTTTATAGCTACTTTGTTGTTGGCCCGTGTCGCCAATAGGTTGCCGATCGCTGATCTGTCGTAGCTTAGCGATCGGCAATCAATGTTTAAACCCATTAATCAATTTTCATTTAATCGAATTCCAATCTTTTTGCATATACTCGTCCTTAATTATTTTGTTCGTTACGTGCACTGATTATCTTTTAATAATGAATAACTACTTCTAAAGATCTCATAGCTAAGTGTCGTCTACGAATTGAAGATCATACCTAGACAGAATAATTCCGTTCGAGGTCAGGTGGATCGCAGGCCAGATAGCCGCTTCATTTCCATAAAACAACATAGGTATTAAACAATTCAAAGTACCTATGTAACGAATATGATGAGTAACTGTTCTGATGATTAATATTCTTGGAACAGGAGCCGGCTCCTTTAGGAGTAGGTTCTAATAGATCGATTTGAATTACAGCCAATTGCACTTGCAACGCAACTAACAATAATAGCGTAGTACTACAATTAATATGTAAGTCTAAATATAGTATTCAATTGACAATAAATAGATGTGGATTCGATTGTCAGTATTGCGTCAAAATTGCAATGACAATATTAATTTACGAGACATCGTTATTACTGTAATAAACTATACATTTTATGTAGATTGTTTTTTTATTGCTTTTAAAAAATCTTAATCCTCTAATAATAACAGTTACGAAAACAAATTTAGTATTTAATTACGTCGTATATTCTAAGGTAAAGGTAAATATATAATAAGAAGGGAATACTCCCTGTATTAGCAGACTCCTAAATATTTCACTGTTCTACTGTCTCATAGATTTAACAATTGACACAACGTATGAAATATAAAATAATCATTATAATTAATATCGTAAGAATATAGTGAACTCACACTCACGTAAGTAAATGATCCAAAGTTCAGCGGAAATTAGATTTGAAAAACAAACTTATTTACTTTATATACAGACTTGATACATAGTTTAAATCATAATTAAAATACCTACAATAAAAACCTACGTATTTTTATGCACAGTGTAATTTTGTACACCTACTTATAGAACAAAACAACACTCAATGCCAAATTTTAATGGAAATCTTAATGAAACAATATATTTTGTGTTGTAATTTTGACTGTTTGTGAATTAAATTTTCGTAAGGTTCTAAATTAAATTATAAGAACTACAACTGACTAAATCGGAGTTAACTCACAAAGGCTAAAAATATAACAACATTGATCAGTTAAGGCCGAAACTACACTATTCATTATAGAAATTAATATATTAATATATAAAAATAATAATAAACATGTTACATAATAACATGTATTTGTTACATAAAACATTAACGGAATAAATAATTGATTTCACTACCATTCAAATCGATTACTATAAATATTATGCATGTTAAAATTTAAATTTAAATATGCCTCGAAAACGCACTGTCATGACGTCTTGAATGACGTCACCCCGTGCTAAACAAACCGCTATATGAATTATTCTATGACGATGTCATATATACAACAATGGCTTTTGCGACGGCATGACGTCGTGCTCCCTGATTGGCGTTCACTGTCACGTAATTGAATGTCTATTTTTGCCGATATTGTTGCCTAAAAATATTAATAATCCTTATTTCTTATCACTACATAGTATAAAACAAAGTCGCTTCCCTCTGTCTGTCCCTATATATACTTATATCTTTAAAACTACGCAACTGATTTTGATGCGTTCTTTTTAACAGATCAGGTGTTTCAAGAGGAAGGTTTATGTGTATAATACATGTATAATATATTAGACAGACACTGATAATCTTAAAGGTTACTATGTGATATTTCAAATTAACCCATTTTTTCCGCTTTCATTGTAGACGCAAAAAAATAATGTACTACAGTATTTATTCGTGTATTTTTTAATTATCGAAATTTGACTCAATATTATTTAATTTGGAGGCACTACGAAGTTCGCCGGGTCAGCTAGTAACAAATAATTTAGTTTTTTGTTATCAATATAACACGATAATTCATTATAAACAACGCTCTATCTGATTCAGTCTTAGTGGACACAAGCCTATTAATTGTAACAAATAAAAAAGTAATACAAGTTTCACAACAGAAAGTAAAACAAAAGTTACATGCCCTGGTTTTTTTCTCACATCATCATTACAACATTTGTATAAAATCTGAAGAAAACCGTAAAAAAACCTACATGTCAATAGTACATACTTGTTATTAGTATTTTTCTATACATTCTAACATGAAAGAAGCTATTATTAGTGTAAATATGGTAAATAAAATACTCACTTTTGTGACTTTTCACCCTTTCAATAGGTGTTTAACCTATTATATTAAGAGAATATTACAAATGCGATAGTGTAGTATACAAATACTAGATTTAAAGTTTCTAGAATAGTTACAAACGTAAACAAGCTTTGCATACTAGAGATAGTCTCCAAAAATAATCCTGAATAGCACTGTAAAGATTTTTTATAGGTGGGAGGTTGTGAACAGATGTGAGTGATAATAAACTGGCACAAATGGCAGCTGCTTTTATGTGGTTATCTGTGTGTCATTTCAAGTGTTTTCAAACCCATGGTGAAAGACAGGGGTGGAATTAATGTTTGAGGTAAAAAATGTGTTGCATGGTATAATTTTTAATGCTTCAATTATTATGCTAGACCATAAATGGCCATTTAATATAAATTTGATATTTCATAGCAGAAATTTGTGTTTTAAAGAATTACATTAAACAACTTGTAAGATAAGTATTTTATATCTTGTTATTTTTAAATAAGTTTGAAGTAGCAAACAAGCATACATTCCTCCTGATGTCTAATAGAACAATGTTTCTACCTGAAGTAAAATATAACAGTGTTGCTGGTCCTATGCACTAAGATGGGCACCACCTATGCATTTCAATCATCAGCTATCAATGACAACCTCCTTCTACTAAAATGTAGGACTGCAACACAGTAGTTGTAGCATTGGCACACCCCAGTTAAACCATGCTGGTTTTATTATCTTTCATACCAATTAACAATAAGGTCATCAGAATCAACCTAAAACGAAATTCTTTTAAAACAGGTATGTATCTATGGGCAGCAGCTATTTTGACTTTAGGTGTTATTACTTATGGTAAAAAGCTTAAATACCTAATGTGTTTCACAGAACACATGTGCATTTATTGAATGAATCACCATCCACATGCATAAAGTAGGCCAGTATCATCTAACATTACACATCTCAATGTTTTGCTATGGCAGTGTTTATAATGATAAGATAAATGTTATGTACAC
Organism: Cecropterus confusis; assembly: GCA_018251515.1. Classification (NCBI taxonomy): domain Eukaryota; kingdom Metazoa; phylum Arthropoda; class Insecta; order Lepidoptera; family Hesperiidae; genus Cecropterus; species Cecropterus confusis. Next base: position 11,753 of record DWTU01000980.1, read on the forward strand.
CTTACAGACACCTATACTATAACACCATATTAATATGTAGTTGAACTGGTTAAACAAATGTAATTTTTCTAGATGGTAGAACCAGCGTAGTTCGACCGGGGAGGTACCACCGCCACACCAATTTCTAGTGTGTAGCAGTTCTTGCGTTTCGTTGGAAGGGTGTGGTTGCCAGCTCACTTATATATCGGCGACCATATCGGTCCTCGGGAGTAGCAACACATCTGTGATCAACTTGGGATAGAACCTCTGTTCTATATGAAGTTGCTTACAGATGTTCATAGGCGGCAGTAATCACTTACCATCAGATGGACTATATGATTGTTTGCTACTTCAATCTGATTAAAATGGAAATCTTCAGGTAAATATCTTGACTTCTTATTCCTTACAATAAATAAATATTTGTTTTCGTAATTTATCTGTTTACAAATAAAACTTTAGAATAATGCCACAATGTTTTAGTAAATAAGTGTCTAATCTGTTTGACACTTTTGCACAAAGTTTAATTTATGTATTCTAGATGGGATTCTTACATCAAATAACATGATTATATAAGACTTGCCTTGATTAATTCTTAAAAGATAACTATCACCCCTCAAAACACAGGACAGGACTGAAGGCTGAATGTGGGCAAGACAGCCACACTTATTTTGTCTTTTTAACAGTTATAAAAGTACTGTTATGTTTGCTATCGTGTACCGTTTGAAAAATATTTTTTTTATATTTTAGTTTCATAAGTCACATTAATTTTCATTCAAAAAATTTCTAGCTGCAAATTAAAAGTTGATAGTTCAATTACCGAAATTACGGTAATTAATATTACTTAACATAAACTCAAATTTATTTGAAATATAACTTAGTGCTATTAATAAAAAAAACATTCAACCAGAAAAATTTAATACGTAATTACTTTCAAAAATGATTTGACTAGAAAATTTGCAGATTAAAACTCTCGTAAGTATATCATTATTTATCTTCGTTAAGCGGTCGAGTTAGGTTTGTGATAGTGGATTTTATTTTGGAAGAGTTCTCGAAGGACCAGCTTATTATGGGTGTTTTCAAATATTTAGATCCGACAGGAAAGGATTCCAGGATCATGATAAGAAAAAATATTGAATTCATTATAATCGTTGAATTATATTGGGCAGTCAATGGATTCAATTTTTGAGACCTAAGTAAAAATGGGTCAACCGCCATTCCTTGTCGTGTATTTTCTCACGTGTGGGACATCGATTACTATTGCACAGTTCCAGGTCAAAGTACGTTGAACTTAAGCGCGTTACTTACCGTAAAATGCTTATTGCCGGCACTTGCTTCCCGATGGAATGCGTGCATTCGCTAGGAAAGCATTACCCACTGTTTTATGCACGTTTCGAAAGTTTCCTCCACGGAAACCTGCCACGACAACAATCACTGATCACACGCTCGGGTCCACGATATACAACAGGAACGTACTGAAATAGCACCACTCTTGTTTTATTCACAGACAAAAGGCACTGGTATCCAAGTAACGTACACTTCAAATAACGACACTGTTGGCCGATGTCCGAACAGTTTTGTCAATGTTTAGTTCGTTAGTCAGTAGCATTTGTAAATATTTTTCACACGCGTAAATACGTGAACTTGTCTCAACAATGTTTGTAAATCAACGGAAAATAAGAACGAAACGTCAAACTCGCTACGATAACCGAAAAACACAAGGCAGGCAACAAGAAACGAACGCGCAGCTGGCGGGCTGTCGCCTCTCGCTTGGTCGCGGTGTATTGCGGGGGGCAAGCGGGTGGAGGGGCAGGACTGCCGTCTCCCTTCAGCCGTCCCGCTTCGTCTCGCAAGTCATTTTCATTATTACGCGTTCATTTTATTTTATTTAAAGCTGGCTGCGTTTACTACACGAATGCATCAAGCTTATTTTGTTATAATAAAATTACAGACGAATTATGTTCATAACCGGTTGGTTCATCAATTCATCGCCAATAAAAGCTTAAAAGACATGCCTGAGATTAATCCACTGATATTGATACCTCGTAAGTACACACTTCAATATCCGACTTATATTACGTTAAGAGACGATTTAACACCTTACGTGAAAGAAATTCAGAAATCTGCTTATTCAAAAATATTACGCTTTTTTATGTTGAACAATAATTTATAAAACTATTATTTTCAGATAGATAGCATTACTTTACAATTTCAATAGGTATTTATGTAAGTTTGTAAATAAATGTATGGTAGATAGGAGCGTGCAATATTCAACATTCACTTTGCTGATCTCTGTATTGATATAAGACAAGGAATATAATGGAACGCGGTTTGCGCAAATGAAAATATAAACAAGCAGCTGACTGGACTAAGTAGTTGCATGTTGATGAAAGCATGCGACGTTCTTCGTCAGAAATCTGCGTGCGCCTTGCACTTCGTGCTCCATGCACATTCCATACTAAAAAAACCCTTTTCACACGACACACTTTCGTTCAATTTTCGAGAAAGTGATCCATCATCGGCGATCTATCATAAGACTTGGTTATTTTCTCTTTCTGACTGCCAGGGGAGGCAAAACAACCATCCCTGTAATTATTGGCAGTTTGCCGGCAGATGAGTAAATGCTCGAAATTCTGGGCTGCAGGGAAAGTGAAGTGTTAATGCGACAAGTTGATCATAGTGTATCGTCCCTTTCGAACCACGAACCGGGAAGGAATTCTGCGAACTTTGTGTCTGACCTCGCTTTACACTGTCTGCAGGGTAATTGTATTT
>DWTU01000981.1:0-14497 GCA_018251515.1 Cecropterus confusis
AACATAAACGCTTTCTACACTCATAGCCCCACAGTAGGATTTTCTCCTGTGTCGACGGTGCCATGGGCACACAAACACGAATAAACAAATACCCAGACCCAGAAGAGAAATCTAAACTGATCTTTCAGATGTCTGTCTGGCCGGGGATCGAATCCGGGATCCATTGCGTGTATGGTGACCGCTCCACCACGTGGGTCGTCAATACCTATTAAAAATGTTTTTAATCTGAGCGCGTTGATGTTTTTTATACGTAATTTTTGATTGTCTTTGAAATGTATTGCATTTTTTATTTTAAAGACAGCTGGAGATGGAATTGTAAAATATAAATAGATGTTTAAAGAAATTCAGGTCTAAAGAAGATATATAATTATGATATAAATATTTATACCGGTATAACAGGCAAAGGGTTATAATAAATATCTGAATAGTGAATGTAGATTTGTTGAAGTCTTTTTGCGTGTTCATGGCACCCATGACTCAGGGAACAGGTGTGTGGCTATGCGTGTACAAAGCGTTATTAAAAATAAAGTAACGTAAATAGATAAATAGAAAGCGTTATCATTATATAACTTTGTGAAATATATCCTAACATTCATTAATTATTATGGATTACTTAATTAACTTACCCAACAATGCTACATCAGTCCTAATTAATTGTGTTCATGTACCCGAAGTTGGTTAATCCCTTCGGAGCCGTTTAGCATAATGACACGGTACTGAAAGAAAGTTTATTTGCAAATAGGCCTTGACATATCTGGCCCGGCCAAACATTGCCAACGCGTGTCCTAAACATACTAACGTTAAAACGACAAAAGGCCTTTATTATAAGGCCACAAAGTCCGAAATGCGTCAATGTTGTGTCTATAATAAATGTGTTTTGTTTCATTTGCGATGCAGTCCGCAGTAAAGTTATTCGTCTCGGTATGCCAGGGTATCGTAACTATGTACAGGCTGAATACTCAATGCATTTGCCTCCAAACGGTGGTCGCTGACATGTGTCATTGCGATTTTGGCGCCAATTGTGGAAAAGTTTGCAAAATTGTTAACTCGTAAGTGAATGTTACCTTGAATTGAAATAGCCAGGGGATTATTTCGTTAAAGTGCATTGTACCTTTGATTCAGTTGTAAATGAAGGAAGGTTGATTGCAACCCTTACACCAGTTTTATTTAAAGGTTGTTCGACTCCGGTAGTATCATCGTCACATTGCTGTGTTCTGTTCTGAAGGGGAAAGGGAGACTTAGTTATTCGAGGCGTTCTAAACTTGTCAAAAAGGGTACCAAAACATATGTAGCGAACCGTGAAGTCGTAAGACTTGCATTTTATATGGAGTTGATTATACATATCCAGGGACGGCAGTGGCTACCTATCACGTGGATTGCATTCTCGTCTGTCTGTGTCTAGGATTCGATTCTTGGACCTTCTAACCGTTGGTCGATCCCTAACCACAAGAATATCACCGTTGATTATATAATATTTCTTCGTCCATATTAATAAATTACATTACAAGGTCTCTTAATACAGATTTTCCATTTCACGCGAGTTAAGGTTACCGGCGCAGATTTGCGATAAAAAGCTAGTGTCAGGCTATTCACGAACTCAATGGAGCACGGAAATAAATGTTACGGCAAAAAACTGACGGCGTGGGAAGCGATTATAGTTTATCTGGACAAACTAAGTTACTTCTAATCAAAATATATTCCGATGTAGTCATACTTGTAATTTATACATAATATATGATCTACATTTTTATAAGACTGAAATAGCAACGAGCATGCTGCCCACCTGACGGTAAGTGGTCCCGCCGCCTATGGACTTCATACACCTATGAATAAGGTATCTTCATATAGAATAAGGGTTTTATCTGAAGAGGATCACAGAAACGTTACTACTCTTAAAAACTGTGATGGTCGCCTCATATGAAGCGACTATCACTTCTAGAGCGAATATATACTCGCTCTAGAAATAGACGTGGCGGGATACCGCTAAGTTTAGAGACTTGATATCTAAAAAGAGCTAAAATAAAGTAGGGAGACTGGATAATGGTCACGTTCACAGGCTTAACAACTTTATCAATAGAAATAAATCAATGGTCAATCCAATAAAGGGTCTGACTAAGTTTAGCGGTACCCTTCCGCCGGGACGTTGCAGTACAATTTTAAGTAGCAAATATTATATTTCTATATTTAAAATATATTATTTTTCACTTCTTAAATGGTAGCCCAGTTCTATTTATTGCGTTGGGGGTTTTTTAAATTTTAAATTTAATTTTATAGCTAATATAAACCTTCATGCTTCGACTCCGGAGTTACTACTGCTCCATCAATTCCTGCCTTAAAACAGCAGCGTTAGTGGTGTTCTGGCTTAAACGCTATGCTAAGGGAAACAGCCTTACCAAGGCATTTCAATATTTTTTCTGGGGAAGCAAGGCATCCATAACCAACCTCAAGTAGTACTCGTATCTAATCTGAGTTTGATCTCCATGGACTGGCGTAGTCACTTGCCATCATGTAGACATTATTAAGAAGAGAGGAAGAAAAAAAAGAAAAATATTCGTGTTTTTTGTCTGTACATACGAGTAAACATGAAAACGTCTAAGTAGATTTTTATGAGATTCTACAATAATGTTTCTTTCTCCATTTTTTTTATGTTATGGAAGTAGCGAACTAGTATGCAGTCCACCGGTAAGTGGCTACTGCCGCCCATAGACATCTGTTATCAACCCTAGGTAAGATGAAAGTCTCACCTAAGGTTAGTCACAAAATGCGTTGCTACCCCTGAGGACTGATATGGAATGCCTCGGAAAAGTATGTCTCCCTTACCACACCCTTCAGACCACAACACAACAGCTGCTGATAGTAGGCAGAAATAAGTGTGCATCGTCACACTGTGCTTCCGGCATCGATCCACAAAGAGTTCTACCACCCACCTTAAATGACAATAATTATATGTATATAGGCTTATTTGATATATTCTTTTATGTTGTATAAACGTTGAGACACAGTGACCGTGGATGGATCCGCTAGCGGGATTACGGATATCGTTTTTTAAACTAAGACATATATATTATATGGAAAAAGAAACACATAACAGTAAAATAAATATATGATAAACTACAAGTGTCATCTGACAGGAAACAGGATATATAAAACTCGGTGACATTTTAAACCAATTAATGAGATCTTTATTGATTTCCGTTTATTATTTTTCAGATTTTACACGTTTAGCTATTACATTAGTTTCAAGGTTGTCAAAAATACTGTTCGTAAAGTTCAAGAGATCAGTGGGTAGATTATTGGCAGGAACTTAGAACAATTAGTGATAGACAGGCGGACGCGAGGCGACCTTGCTTTGTTGTCAGTCTTGAGTCTTACCGTAGCGGTAATTTTATACCCATTTTAAGATGATTATTGATTATCTACACCACTGATAAACACCCATAGACAATCGCTCTATGGTGTAATTCATCTTGTTTTGTTACGGTACAAACGGGTATAGAGTACATCTAATACATTTTGGTAGTATATAATATAAGGCCTTGGTTCAAAATTATACGGTAATTGTACATATTAAAAAAGGAAAAATATTTTGACGTTCAAAATGACTGTAGAATAAACACAAACCTAATGTAAAGGTAGATGAATGTACGAGGAGCTACAAGTTCTATTTATTACTCCAAAAATAACTAGAATTCTGGCTTAAAATAGAAAAAAATGTGCACGTTTGATATCGAATTTATTTATTGAGAGCTTTTTAAAAGTTGGCGTCAATATAGCAACATAAAAGTTTTACCTATAACATATATTTTACATGTGTCTATTTACTAACTTTAATATAGGTAATATCATGATACTAAAAAAGTCATCCATTCCCCGCTTTATTTCCAAATTACAGGCGCCGTATTTTTTAATTATATAGCCTATGTCACTGTGCAGATTGAGGCGATTCGAATGATATGACATATCACAGTCTGTCAAATCATTTGGGCTGTAGCGCGAACCAAAGAAATTGATAAATATACATACACACGCAAAACATCACTCTCCTTCTGACGCAGTCGGATAATAAAAACAACTCGGAATCTCAAATACCTTGTTTAAACATGTAACATTTCCAAAACATTTTATGCTCTAAAATTACGACGACAACATCTATTTCAAACTTGGTAAGCCACATGAGATATGTATGAGCCATAAAACTTAATCCCAAGCGAAATGAATAAACTAACGTAATTTATTTAATGTATCATTAATTCTTGTCAGTTCTCGAACCTACGACCCGACTTGCTATTTTGCCATTCGATTCCTTTTGTTTGCGTACTTGTCGCGTGGGCGCTAAACAAATGCTTTATGTTTTCATAAGAAATAAATATTGAGCAAATTACGACATAAGTAACAGTTAACAGGTTTATTAGTTAAATGATGTTTACATAGTTGTAACTCAAAAAAAAAGGCTCGAAATAACAGGAAGTTAATTGGAAAAATCAAAAGGTGAAAAAGCTTCTAGTAAGTTGTCAATTTACAAAAATCTAATAGTTTAGTTAAATTACCTGTAGTTTTATTTTGTTTATTGGAAAAAATGTATATCATTTTATTGGTCAGGTAATTAAACATCTCGTAATAAAGATATAGCAAATAATTATAATTTAAATAGAGTCTGGAGTAACTTCAGCTCCACATATTTCATTAGAGTAAGACAATCATTTTACAATTTTTTTTTTATTGAGAAAATGTGTGATATCGTGATTTTCTTTGCCGCGTTTACTCCATAACCAAAGTCCTTACGAAAAGGCCACACAGTAGAAATAATATCTAATAATATGTCAAAAAATGCGTTATGGAGGATTCATGTATTTTAGGGCTATTTTAGACGTATTTCAAATTTATTCCTAAATTCATCTGGATTGTATTAGAATTAAAATTATTCTTTTGGTTGGGTGGTAGTAGCCACTTACCATCAAGTGGGCTGCATGCACGTTTGCTACTTTCATACTATAAAAAGGTAGTCCACACATGAGTTGCTACTCATGACAACTGAGTTGGAATGTTGAAATCAGATAATGTATATAGCATTTAAAATTATTATTAAGCTGCAATAGATGAGGTGGAGGTGCCTCCAAAACAAAAGTTAACTACCACCTTAAAAACGTAAATAGATAGAAAGAATATAACATTTCTTTCTTACGATCTGCAGTCCAAATAACTCAACGAAATTTTATATATGTGGTGCCGTAAGGTTTATATTAGTTTTTGGAGTGATACAGGCTGTGAAGTATTTTTTTTATCTCCACATGATTATGAGTATTAAACTAAACAAATTATTATTATAACAGCAAACAAAACGATACAATTATTAATACAATAAAATTGATAGTAGTATCATAGATTTGATGTAGTAGTGGTCTTAAAATACTTAAAGATAAAATGTAAAGTATCAACGGAGGCCTACATTAGTATTCAGACTGTGAAGTATTACGTGAAACGACATTCATATAAAGAGCCTTAACGCCAACTGGACGTAATGCAGCGTTTGAACTCTAGGGATATATTTTCTGTAACAGATCCAAAAAGTGGACTGCAGACAGTTTGACCTTAAGTGAACACAGTAGGCTAAGAGCATACATAATCAACTCCAAATAAGAATCTGAACTTTACCTATGTAATTTCCTAGCAATAATAATCTACGTATTGTTCATCAAATAGTTTTTCTAATAGTAAATTAGTATATCCTAAAAGATATTTTTTATGGCAGGCTTCAATTTTAAGCCACATAATTGATGTAAATTCTGAAAGCTATTAAGCTGAAAGAATCATAACAATAAAAAAAACTAATAAATAAACTAAAAAGGTTTGAATTAATCAATTGAAAAGATGTGATATTGTAAAGCACCACAATTCAATCGCGACGAAAAGATTGTTTTGAATTACAATAAAAATAAGAAAACCCCAAACTAAAAGGTCCGTCTATAGGTTAACAAAAATGTTTTGTTCTTTAAAAAAAGATATAAATATAATGTATTTTCCATTAAATTACGAGCAGTAGTTTTACAAAATCCGGCACTGGTAACGAATTTCTATATAACCGGACCCTCGTTGTTTGCTTCATTTCCCTTGTCTGGTTTTTATTTATGAACTTCCTTAACTCCCTATTCAACTGAGAAGAAAAGCGGAAAATTCTTTTGTCATGGTTTTACAGGATTAAAGCCTGATATATGTGGTTCAGAGTACATATACAGTAAAGTATGTACGTTTAAGGCGAACTTATTAGTAAAACGTGACATGGTAAGGAATAAGGTACTTTCTCTAGTAGCAGTATTAAGAGCACGGCGAATAGAACCTTTGTCGCTAATATCGTTGTGTGATTGCCGGTTCACTTTCTTGAAGCGACCATCTTTGTACTTAGGAGTAGTAACGCATCTGTGATTGACTTCAGATAGAACACTTGTTCTATATGAAGTTGCTAACAAATGTTCATTGGCGGTAGTGACCACTTATCATCGAGACTGTATGCTGGTTTGCTGTTAATATCTAATAAAACATAGGGTTATAAAATCTGCGTGTAATGCATGTTTAATGGGTCAACTAATTGAAATTAAGGTAATTTCATTGCAAAACTTGCAATTCAAGAGAAAATCCACACCAATTACATTTAATAAATACGTAATAATTAATGATTAATTGTTAATAATTAAATTCTGTATTCGTCTTTGTGTGTCCCTGGTACCCACGACACAGGAGACAATCGTAGTATGGGGCTATGAGTGTAGAAAGCGTAGACTTCAGCGTTTAATTATTTATTATGATTAGATTATTATAGTCTGTACTTATACCGCGAGTGAAACCAAAGGAATTATTATATAAAAATAGTTTACAATATTTGCTTGAACCGTTTTAATTACAAGGGTATGTACATATAGTGCTTTACGAAGACCGCAGAAGTTTAGTAGTGACTTTCAAAGCCGCAAGCTTATGTTTGAAAGGTGTATTATATAGTGCAGGCTTGGGTTTCTAACATTAGACGAAGGTACCTAATAGCTGAAAGCTCGGCTGCGAACATGACAAGCCGTTTAATTAATAGTTACGAAGAAACCAGTCCAGATAGGTAACAAGTTTTGAACATTTAATGTAATATATAGAACTATGTATAGAGTATTCACAGCCAAAATATCGTCGTAAAAATCTTCGTTTTATCCATTTCTTTAATTTGTCTCCTATTAAATTTCACTTTATATCAGATTGTAGTAGCAAATAAGCTGGCTGACTGCATGCACGTAAGTAACTTCATATAAATTAGGGGTCCTATTTGAAGTCAATCACAGATGCGTTGCTACATCCAAGGACAAGATGATCGTCTCATATGAAAAAAAAAATACACGACAAATAGATAACCTCTTTCCTTTGAGAAGTCAGTTAAAAATGAGCCGAACCACACCCTTCCCCGAAGCGCAAAAACTGTTTCAAGCTAGACAAAGGTGTGACGGCGATTTCCCTGGTCGAGCCATATTCGTTCTTAAACTGTGTAAAAGAAATATAGCGAAGGCAATTTTAACTATAGTCCACCACACTGGCCAACTTCAGACACCTTAGAGAATTTTCTTTTAAAGCATGAGTTTTCTTTATAAAATGAAATATTAAGCAAGTTTATTCTATTTGACTTCTGGCACAAAACTATTCCCACCATTGGAGGCTCGGTGTAACCTCTACATTTTCAGCCTGCTACAATACCTCTTTATATTTACGTTTAATGTATAATGTTTTACGTTTTATGTAATGCGCTGTTGTGTTCTGGTCTGAAGGGTGCGGTAAGGGAGATATACTTTTCCGAGGCATTCTATCTTAGTCCTCAAGGATAGCAACGCATCTGTGGCTAACCTTAGGTGAGACTTTAATCTTGCCTAGGGTTGATTACAGATGTCTATGGGCGGCAGTGGCCACTTAACATCAGATGGGCTGGATGGTCGTTTGCTACTTCCATACTATAAAAAAAACATTATTTTTCTTTAATTTATTACATTTATTTTACGTTTTATGGTAAAACTGAATCTCAGCTGATACTCGTATGTCAATTAAATAATTAAATGTGGGTATCACAGTAAGAACTTGGTGTTTGAATATGGCGTTCCTAAGTACTAATATAGAATACGTTATTACGTTACGTTATTAATAAATAATACGTCTTTTATGTCGAGGAGTACGCAGTCAATTTTACAAACTGTAGATTGTCGTGATTTTATTATGCCTGTAAATTTTACGACGTATTGTCACGAAACATAATTTAGTTATAAAAAATTCATCGTTCCGTAGAATGTCGTATTTTACGTTTTATTGCGAGTTTTATATGTTTACTTTTCATATCATATGTATCGCACGATTGTTTTTTTTTTATTGTGAGGTCTGTATTTTAATCGACTTTGAAAAAGGGGCCCCCTTTTTCAAACTCGATTAAAATACAATTCTATGTTCAAAATGAAAATTATGAAAATTACCGTATTCTAGGCTCATATTCGAATATGCTATTCTGTGTCGCTTCGTATGAACGCACAATATATTTTTTAATTATTAAGAGCAATAAATTTTAATGATTAAAAGTAAAACTGGGGCTAAAGGACCTTATGATATTCTGAAACTATTGTGTAGTATACAGCCCGTGCATGGCAGACGGTAAAAAATAGTCTTAAGCTTTATCAATCTGACGTATATATAAATAAATAAGTATTAGCCTATGTACTGATCTACAATTTAATCTGGCAAGCATTTTGTTATATTTTATTGTCGGTTTAAGATGGTTTTGATAATAACCATCAAACAAGCTTTCAATCAATCGCTTGTTTAGTGCTAATAATAAAAAATAAAAACGTTTTTTTTAAGTGATTTTAAGTAGTAAGTGTAATTGTTTATTGTTAATGATCAATAAGTACCGACGTTCTATTAGTATTGTTTCTTAAAGTAGAAATTCACACCTTGTTTATTTTTATGTTGTTCCTTGGCGGTACAACAAGTACCGACCGACGGCTAAGGGGTTGGTTCGCCGTTACAGGTGTGTCTCGTTTTAATCTCCTAATGGTCCCGCCGGTCTCTGACCTTTACCTAGGTTTAACTGGAATAGTCTATTAGATCTGACGGACACAATTTTCACATATGAATATTTCATTTTCATAAATGGAAATGGCATAATGTACGTTATGATGAAGGTATGGTTTACTTGTTAATATTTCGGGCATCAATTTCTGGAAAATTGCAACTGGGATATACTGTTTGGTTGATTTTATTCACTATATCTATTATATAATACTGCTCGAGATTACAAAACTATTATTGCATGTAAATTTATTTGCATTAAATACGGTAAAATAAACATCTCCATTTATGTGTATATGTAGAGTTAGTTAAATTCTTAGATGCATAAAAATGAAACCAGAACTTTTTGTTATATTTTAATATATCAGAAATATCTCATTGAAGTCTTACCCGTCAATTTTCTCATGTTGTCTCTTGAAGAGAAGTTGAACTGTATTTTCAGAAGGTCTGTACGTGATCAGCCTAGCTAGTCTAATCAAGCTTATTAACTGGAACAGTGATTATTCCCAAACTTCACGCTAGTGGATATTAATAATTCAAGCGGTTTCTTCGCTTATTTAGGTACTAAACCAAGCAAATATTCCCTACAGTATACACAAACACCCACGGACCCAATATCTAAATTGGTCATTTGCATAATTGTGTGCGTTAAGGATCAATCCTTTTACATGAGAGAGATTTCGTACTGTGATATCCACTCGTTTACGCAATTCATCAGCTTGATCACCTTACACAGAGGTATTAATAAAGCATTAATCAAGGTAACGTTCCAAAATGTGCATATAGAAGTATTAATATATAGTCGTTTTATTATACAGTGGTTAAACTATGATGTGGTTCAATAAATCCGCTTGCCGCATCCAGTTTTCTTACAAACCGCAGCCATAACCCGGAGGGTTACGTTGCAAGCTTTTAAACGCATTGTGCATTTTATCCACCGCACTCGAGGCGAAGCACGTTTAAAGGTTTTAAAATTAAACATTTTTAATGGATACCCTCTCTGTCACATTTCTCCAGAGATCATCGGAGAATCGTTCCCAAATTAAGTTTGCTAAATCAAGATAAGAGATTAAATTGTCGAACTTACTGAAATCGGGGAATGATTACCTAGCTTTCGGATAATGATCCCGATTTAATGAGATGTCAATCTATGCGATTTGAGATTAGCATTCATATTAATTAGCATTTAATTTTTATTTATGATGATGTTGTAAATTTGGTATTGAGGTCGCCACAAAAATATTTATTTCGCAAATACGAATTGTTGTTTTATCTTCGTTTCTAAAGAAATTACTCTTTTTGACTTTATCTTGTGAAATTTCTTAGATCTTAGATAGATATTGAATTATGTTTATTCGTAATTTCTTTCTGAAATAGTCTTTTTTTGTCATTTGTAGTCTCGCTTAATTTTCATAAAGTTTTTTCTACTTGACCGATCCATTTGCCTTACAGAGTGTCTACCAACAATTTTAGTATTGTCGAAGTTTTTGCACAATTTTCGAAAGCTATTTATGTTATAAAATAATAGCTTAAAAACTAAAAATGTTTTCTAATATCATTAGAAACGTAGTCTTAAAATGACTTGCTTCGTATATAAATAATAAAATCTATCAGTCTATTAGCCCTTTGCGATAATCTGCTGGATATAGGCCTTCTCTAATGGCGTTTTTAGGGTTGCTTAGCCAAATAACAAAAATCGGAACCTTTATAGATTCATCATGTCCGTCCGTCTGTCCGTATGACACAGACACTTTATTTGGAAACTATTATAATTACATAGTTGCAACTTGGTAGTTAAGGGTACTCTGAATTATGTACAAAAATAAAAAATATATTCAATTTAGGGGGAGCTCTCCATACGTGAAATTGAAACTAAAAAAAAATTCATCTTACCTACACGTGTAAAGTGTAGTGTAAAGATAAGCCCATTCAAAGTGGTAAAATGTATCCCCCTCTAACTTCTAAAATAAGAGAGTAAAAAATCTGGATAAAACACATGTTGTAGATGTCAAGGAACACTTTCAACGAAAATTAGTTTAAACAAGACACGGTTGACAGTTTTTGAGATATAGCACTTTTTCAAAAACCGAATAACATAACTTTGTAATCCATACGAACACTATGAAAAATAAACTTATGTAGTAGTGGTTATGTTACTTGGAAAACTGTTCGACTTTATTTAATGATAATGCTACGAAACTCTTCGCCTGCGAGTATGACTCGCACTTGGCCACACTTTTTCAGTATCGCCTGATATGCGTATGCTGACCACAGTGGGTGTTGATTTTTCACCGCATGTAGCCGCTGCCCGTTTCTTGGATAGTGTTCCACGTTGGACTGATACCATGTGGTACATTTATATTACGCAATAAGGGCTACTCATAATGATGTTTATCACTTATATGCAATTTTCTTTTCCAATTCACCGTCTTAATTTTTATGTAAAGGTAATTTTGTCAATTCATTTTAAAATGTACTACCGATTTTCAAAAACAACTGATTCTCATAGTACAGGATTTGCTATCAATATGTTACAACATTCCTGTTTATTAAACTATTTGAAAAACAATTAAATGGGAACGGATTTCAATTCCAATGTGTAACCTAAGCCGCATAACTTTATACATTTATCTAAAATCGAAACCACATGCAAATAAATTTTGAAACCAATTCACATGGCGTAAGCCAATACGTGAATTACTAGTAATATTGCGTGGTAAAACCAAAATGCATTTCGATGCGCGTATAGCTTTGTGATGCTACTTAATATTATGTCAGGATAAGTTTTCTCTTTTGAAACGATGAAAATGGCTTTTCGGCACATCGGAGGGCTTTTAGGATGATAATTCAGGTAGAATTAGGTAGTAGAACCATTTGTGGTTTGATTTTGGTAGCAATAATAACAATAATAGCCAATAATAGCTGTGAGGGGCAGTATTGTAGTCTAATTTGAAGAGTGTGGTGAGGGAAGATATATTTATTCGAGAGGTTTCAACTTAGTCTTTTAGCGGTTACTATTATTTCCAGCTTAATCTTATCTGGATTTGATCACAGCTGTTAGGTACAGGGGGCAGTATCCCTACGAGTACGACCAATAACCATCAGCTAGATTCAATGCTTGTTTGCTACCTCCACAATACTTCATGTTCATTTGATGAGCAGAAGAGATCAGCAGTAACATTTTATAGTTACTGGAAAAGCGTTTTAAGAAGAAAAGTCACATATGGAAATTGTTCAACGAAGGCATCGATATTGATTTAGTTGAATTCGGGCCAAGAGCAATTCTAACTGACAGCCTGATGACAATATTTTTCATTCAACACGCTAAGTGTCGTGATGATAATTGCACTTGTCTTATATTTCTATTATATTGTAATTCTTGAAACATGTGCCTATTAAAATATAATATTTCTTATTTCATACGAGAATTAACATATTATACACTTTTTTATTGGAGTAAAAAACACACATGTGATCCATATAAATAAAACGCTTTCTACACTCATAGCCCCACAGTAGGATTTTCTCCTGTGTCGTGGGTGCCATGGAGATACAAAGATGAATACACAAACACCCAGACGATGTCTGTCTGGCCGGGGATCGAACCCGGAACCCATGTCGTGCGTGTTAGACTGGTATGGTTACCGCTCCGCCACGCGGGTCATCATCCATATGAGAGCAAGGGATAATTATCTTCATTAATATTAATTAAGTTTTATAATATTTAGTAATATTAACGCAAGAATAATGAATACTTTTAGTGGTATTCATTATTCTTGCGTCTTAAAAATACATTTAACTAAACTTAAGAATAAGTTAAATTCCTAATTCCAGCACACATAAGTCAATTTTTCGCTGTTAGAAAATCGTTAAGTACCTCTTAACGTCTGCAAAAGCCATTAATCCGGCACTTGGTTAGACTTGGCCTTTTTATTCGGATAGTACATCCGAATAAATATGCAGCACTCACAGCCCACAGGCGGTTGAAATTTATATTTTTTATGATATAATATATGAAATTAGACATGCATGCATGATAAGTGGCCACTGCCGCCCACGTAAATCTGTAATCAACCCCAGATTATGATCTTATATGAAGTTGATAACAAATGCGTTGCTACTTCTAATGACTAAGTTGGAACGCCTTTGATAAGGTAATTACGTGGCAAGATATTTCTTTTGCCACACCTTTAAACCAGAACACAGTAGCGTTTAAAACTTATATTAGGAAAAAATTGGTGTGACTTCCGACGCACCACTGCGTCCAAAACCGAGCCTGAAAGGATTCTACCGCCTTGGTATCCACTAATTCTTAAGAAACTGGAAGACCTATATTCTGAACTTTCAATGTTTTTATGATAACGATTACAAAATACCCAAGCGAAATCATTCCCAAGATTGCGCATGATATGTAACAGACCTTATAAATGTCTTAAGTTGCCTTATAGCTTTAAGGCTGCAAACTGGAGCGCGGCTAGACCGTAAGTACTTCCGAGCGACCGTTCTGTAACTTGGTTAAGAGCCAAATCGTTATTAATAGCTCTTAAACTTATAGTTCTGTTTACTCGCTAGATTAGCGGTACGCAATTAAGATTAGAGGGTCATAATTTTCCGGCAAATAACAGGAATATAGCCCATTGATACTCAATTGGGTAAACAAACAAATTTAATTAACTCAGGTTACTTTAGTTAATAGTATTATAGAGTTAATAGAGTTTATTAAAATAGACTTACTATAATTTGGTCAAAACAAAAGGCACGGTAATGCTCTGCCAAATTCTTTCTGGCAATAAATATAGTTTTAATTGTGATTATAATGAGACTGCATACGATGCTTCGATGCTTTGTGAATACTCCAGCTCTATTTTGTCAAGGTACATCTATGCATGGACTCCTATGGAATATACAGGTAGGTTGATTCTAACAATAATTATTATTATTATGACATGGTATATTATATTCAAAAGTATACAAAATATAGTATATCCCATATTTATTTTACGGATATTTACACACCATTTATTATTATAAGGATTTTATCAATATAATTTGTAATTTATTTTAATTTTCTATTTTTTTTTCATATTTGATACGAACATATCTAAGTTTTGATTTAATATAATAAATATTTTATTTGTAGCTTTATCAATTTAAAACTGCTACACATTATTTCACATCTCACGGAAATGTACAACAACATGTAGCAACAGTGATCTGCTTTAGTACGTTGACCTCAAAAGTAATAATGCAAAAATGTGTGCGTAATGTTCACAAAGCCTATAATCTTTTGATGGTCTTCAAACTCTTCACTACAACCCATCAAGTCGCGTGTTTTTTCAGGTGGGATTATAGCATTATGTCGGGAGTAGGAAATACAGCGAGCACTGGCATCGCCTGCATTAGCTCTACCCCTCCCGGCCGG
>DWTU01000982.1:0-14497 GCA_018251515.1 Cecropterus confusis
TTCGTCTTTGTGTGTCCATGGCACCCACGACACAGGAGAAAATCCTACTGTGGGGCTATGAGTGTAGAAAGTTTTTTGTTTGTATGCCAAATTTCATCCATATCAAATTCCAAGTCTCAAATCACATAAGCTCACATAATTTCACCTTTATAATATTAGTAGTAGTTAGTATATGAGCAGTGATAGCCGAATGGTTAAAACTCGGCCTCTCAATCGAGGGTTCGGGGTTCGAATCACAGGCACGACTGATTTTTCTAAAATTATTTGCGTGTTAGAAGTTAATTATCACTGCTTTACGGTGAAGGAAAACATCGTGAAGTAACCTACACACCTGAGAGTCTTTAAGGAGTTCTCAAAGGTGTGTGAAGTCAACCAATTCGCACTTGCCCAGCGCGGTGGACTATGACCTGAAACAATCTCAATCTGAGAGAAGACCCGTGCCCAGCAGTGGGACAATAATGGGTTGACGGTAATATTAGTGTGATGAATTCCAAATGTATTTATTTGATTTTTAGGCTTACGTTCCCAAAGAGTAAAAAACGGAATCCTATTACTAAGACTTATTGTCCCTCTGGCCGTCTGTCCATCTGTCCGTCTGTCTGTCACCAGGCTCTCTATCCAATGAACCGTGACAGCGAGACAGTTGAAATTTTCAGATGATGTACATCTGATGCTACTATAACAACAAATACTAAAAAGAGAATAAAATTAAATATTTAAGGAGAGCTTCCATACAATAGACGTGATTTCATTGTGTTTTTATAGATAATGGTACGGAACCGTTCTTGCGCGAGTCCGACTCGCATAAGGCCGGTTTAATTTGAAATCACAAACGAGTACTGTTCATCTGCTGTTGAGTATCACTGCTTGTGGACATCTCTAATCAACCCCAGACCAGAATCTTATCCAATGTTGGCCACAGATGCGTGGCTACCCCTGATGACTAAGCTAGAACGACCCGGATATATAAGTGATGTCTCCGTTACCACACTTCAAACCAGTAACACTCATTTCGCACAAATTAAGTATGTGTGGTTAACTGTCTTCAAAGTCAGGCTAAAATATAAAATACTAATTTTGGCGTTAAATGGACGTTAATATCATAAAAGGCTAATCCGATATTAACGAAATTTTCACACAAAAATATTCCTCGGAAAGTAATAAAAGCCTCGGATTTTCTCGGATATAAAATTAACGTAATGTTGTTTCTTTCACTATAATTTTCGTCATTAAAACAGAAAAGCTTTAATTAAAATGTTTACTATAACCAGAACAAAATGATAATCTTTTCGAAAATATAATATGTAGCTAATTAAATTGAAAAGAAAATGTACAAAACCAAAAAACGCCTTTGATTAATCATTCAAGAACATTTAAGTATTCCTCTGTGATATTTTGGACCATTGTTAAGTACTGAGAGCTTATTCGGCGCCTAATTAGCGAGCTTAATCAGCTTTCATTAGTCGAAATTGTTCGTTATTTACCGGCAGATTTACAGGATACCTAGGGCTTATCATTACTAATTAATTATAAGCATTTATAACGTGAATGACGTTAATTAAAGTATCACACAAAATACCGTTGAAATTATTCAAACTTATGAAAAGTTTATAATTATCTTTTAATTAAACTGGCTATAATTTGGCTGGGTTTGAAATTTGAAAATCATCATCGGACAATTACTATTTAAATTAATCATCACATTTTATAATCGATACTTACAAAAAAATGTTTTAAACACACTTATAGTGAAGTTAATACTAAAAAATAAAAATTAAAAACTACTAACCCATGAGCGGTTTGATAAATCATCCATTATTAAACTGTCTCATTGGTAACAATCCTTAAACACAACACTATCCGTTTACAGAGTAAAACACAAAAAACACGCACACAACTTATTATAAAATGACGAAATATCCACAGCACTTCGAACTTCGGCAAAGTTTCGTGCAGAGCTTACAAGCTCGCTCAACGTGCGGCAACAACGGTCGCTTGCGCGGGAATGAGAACCAGACCGCTTAGAACCGCCCTCCTGTTGAAGCCTGCTTCTACGCCCCATTTACCCCGCTATCAATCTTTACTAATAAAGCATGGAAATGAAATCAAGCGAGCTTATTTCTGCTTCGCTGTTTGGACATACGATTTGTGCGGCCTTTATACTTGGAAATACGACAGATAATTGCGGTCGTTTCTTGGAAGCTTTTTGTGTATTGCGAAATGAAACAGAAATAAGATTAATCTGAATAACAATAGTTTAGTTTACTGAAAGTAATGAGTAAGCGTAGTAACTCGTTTGTATAAAATAGTATTACTTATATAAACATAACATACAATTACTTTATTTTATAGCCACGAAAAAATATGTATAATAAAATATAAACGATTGCTCCTAATTTGAAACAGTTTTTACCTTAAAACAGTTTTTAAGGTAAAAACTGAATTTACCCCAAAAATGTTGAAAATATAAGTCCACTTATTTAATTTTTTATATTGTATGTCGTACATTTTTGTAAATTTAACGAATTACGTCTCTAGTTTATCACGCTAATTAAAACAATCCTATTTTCGTTTCGAATAAATCACTATACTGTAAACCCACAACCAATCTAATTTTATAACATTTTGTTTTATGACAATTTTAATATTTTTGACCACAATGTAAAAATCGTGATATCTAACTTTAACGTAACTTTTTAAGTTTTAGTTGCAGCGGGGCCACTTTATTGTTATTTCTATTTTGTTGCTAAAATATGTTTTTGTAATACAGCCAAAGATGTTTTAATTACTAAGATCATAGTAATTGCAGAAAATTTAAAATCCGACAGGTAAGCAACAAACTCAAACATTCTTCTATTAGTCCATATCCAAATTCAACCTCTCCCAGTTAACTCATACCATGTAGAACATAAACTACCCACTTTGTTTAACTACAAAAACGGTTCTAACTGTAAAACAGTGCATTTAAGATCGGCCTACAAACCAACCATTACATTAACAAGACACCATTCTTGCTCGCGTGTACTTCACCTTAAGGAGATGCGTGGTGATCTCAGAGTAATAATTAGGATAGAGTGCGTACATTTATTGTAAGTGAATGTATTGTCATCCATCCATCGTCCATTCAGAACCACTACTGGTCACAGGCCTTAAGGGCCAACAATTAGCGCGCCTGTCATGCGTGTTTTTGATTGCAGCGTGGATTGATGTTACGATAGTTTCTTTTACCATAAAGCAGTGATAATCAGTTCCTCACATGCACATAATTAAAAAAAAAAACAAAGGTTTCTTTACTTAAATTAAAATGTCAAATTAATTAAATCACTTCACTTAAACTTGTATTATGACTGTGATGACGAATGATGGTGTTCTTACTTGTGCCTACTGTTCTTGCCAAAGTTAGGTCGCTCTATATTCTTCCATCACTCTAAGGTGATAATAAATTAAGTAAGGAAAAGCTACTTAGTTAAAACAACCTCGTTCAGGCGAAAGTGCGTTCCGGGTTCCGTACGTAATTATGTATACTAACTGTTAACTAATCCACTTAGGTGCGGGTCAAATTGTTTGTATGGGATTAAGGATTACATTTTCTTATTTAAAATTTTCATAAATACTTGATTTCCATAATGTTTGCGTTATAAACTAACCATCATGTTGAACGAATAAGTGGTTATGAATTGTAATTTTTTTTACTCCCTCGTACCATGTTACTCGTATCACTATTTATATTGTTTCCATGTATTTCTTGTAATGTAGGAAACATTTAACCAATGAACATGCAGTCCTTCTATTCTAATGCTAAGTATTACTTTCTATGCAATCGTACTAATTTAATGGATAATTCGTGTCAAAGAAAGACATAATAAATTCTTTAATATTTTGTCCAAAGACCTACTTAAATATATGCACTTTCATATGGCTAATTTACCTACGAGGAGATCATCTTCTCGGAAGTAGCAACGTACCTGTGACTTCAGTTAGAACCCCTGTTACATAAAAAGTTGTTTACAAATATCCATGGTCGGCAGTAAATACACCATGATATGGACTGCATGCTCGTTTGCTAATTCAATCTGACAAAAGAGACAATTTGAAAAAATCTGCTATGGTATGGTATGGCCTTTTATGGTATGGTTTCTTAAACTTATTACCCCATACTAGCGTTTTTCCTGTATCGTGAGTGCCATGGAAGCACGCGAATAGACCGACCACTTAAACCCATAAGTGAAATTTAAATTCATCATTCAGATAGCTGTTGTATCCGGGTAGCAGCCGGGGATCGAACCCGGTACCCACTGCATGTCAGACCGGTATGGATGACTAATGCGAATGTTTTTTGTTAATTGCAGACAACCATTTGATCGAATGATTGCATTATATATGAAAATGATTCGTATAAACGTATTTCTCCAGAGTTCAGTATGCTTTTATAATTTTAGAAGCGAATTATAAGTTTGTTTTTGTGCATATTCATATAATTTATTATGCTCCAATATTTACCTAAAGATGCTATGCTTTTTCAGAATAATTTTATAGGAGGAATACGAGTATTGTCAGTAAATCGGCGGCATGCCAGCCGCGACTTCGTATAGAATATAAAGGAAGGACGGAAGATCAAGTAATCTTTCAATCACGATTCGTTAGAACTGTGTACGTACTTATGGACACATGAGTATTGTTTGTTTGCGCGTGTGATGATTGCCGATTTTCTAGCATTGTTGAGTCAAGTAACTAATATTGGGTTGGTAGAATATTGAACGCATCCTGGTCTGAAGGATGGATTATAACAGACATACTGATCGAAGGCGCTCCAACTTAGTCCTTAGGAGTAACAACTCATCTGTGGCCAGGTTAAACTGATCTTATGTGTAGTTGATTACAGATGGTTGCTTGCTTGGTTACTAACTACTGGTACTGGTTACTAACTACTTGCTTGGTTGCTACGTCAATATTATAAAAATAATCTTTGATTGTGCAACAAAAATATCTCAAAGTATGTGCTAGTCTAACAAGGCTTTGATATAAACCGACCCAATTCAAGCCAACGAACTACGCGATCCCACTTAACTTGTGCTTTGTTCCCGGAACTTCGGTTAAGCCGCTGACCCAAGAACAATGGCGGCTAATTTTTATGCCATTTCAACGCCATTGTCAACGCGTTTGCGACACGAGACTCATAAAACATCAGTACACGTGCCTCAAACAACTGTAAACACCATTCAGTATAAGGAGGAATAAAAATGTAATCAATATATCAAAGAAAACGTAAACGGTAATTTTTATCATTTTTATACATGTCAATGAGAGATATGTTCAATTACACACGCTGACTGGTCATATCCCTATACAACAAGTCGCCTTTGTGTGTTTCCAAGGCACCCACGACACTGGTCATTTACATATACTAGTTGTATAGGGATATTATCACCCTATACTAATTGTATAGGGATATGATCAGCGTAGTGGGTGCCATGGAAACACATAAAAACGAAGAGACAAACACATAAACCTACTTCTAAAACTTCAAAAAAGGAATATTGGCTCGCCAAAAATAGTGGCAAATATTGAGAAAGTGAATTCTTAATGACTCTCAGTCACATAACTCTCACAAATCAAATTCATTACTGGTATTTATCTACTGACATCTATTGATACTTCTCTCTTGCGCGTATTAATCTACAAACATTGACCGGCCGAGACAAGTGGCTTCACAGACAAAACAGTGTTTGCCCATCGGTACAATAGGTATATGAAGTCATATATGGTAACCGCGCAGGCACAGGCTCTGTAAAGGAGGGGATTTTGGACCTTAACTCTTTCCCCTTACATTATAGTAGCTTAATAGTTAGGCCCTAACAACATTTTTGGTTTTCGAGATCAAAAAGTCAATATTCATATTACAGACAAACATTTATTTTATCTATTTTGTTAAGATTTTTATATTCGCAAATTTCGAGAAACAGCGCCTACATTAGTCACACTGGTCTATAACGAATCTGGTTCACTCCAATCGTAAAGCATAATTTGTGACGCATAGAGGTCGACACGTACCACCTAATTTTTAAATATTCACTAGCTTAAGTACCCGAGCTTCGCTACGTTACAAAAAAATTAAATTTTATTTGCTAACCGTTGGAGGTTCATGAAATATGATAAGGACCTTCCGAATAGAAAATTAATTGTTAACCTCGTGTATACCATCAAAAAATTGTTACTTTTTAGCGTTTTCCTATTATTTAAAATAGAAATATGAAAGTCTGAAACCAAAGGGTGTAGTGACGTCACCGAAATGGGTACTGTTTTAGTGACACCACTACACCCCTTGGTTGTACCCTCTGGTTCTTTAAATAACGAAAAACTTCGAAATTAAAAGTAGCCTATAGACTGACCAATTAAATAAGCTTCATCCATGCAAAATTTCATGTAAAT
This sequence comes from Cecropterus confusis, assembly GCA_018251515.1. NCBI lineage: Eukaryota > Metazoa > Arthropoda > Insecta > Lepidoptera > Hesperiidae > Cecropterus > Cecropterus confusis. The sequence goes on from DWTU01000982.1 coordinate 6,430, forward strand.
CGAACCAGTGGATCTGGCGTGATTGAATTACACACAAACACACTCCATCTCATTTTTATGTATTAGTATAGATATAGAGTTCAGTACATACAGGACTCCTATTACTAAGCCTACGCCACTGACTGGTTAGCCTCTGCGCGCTACTTTTGTAAGGCTATAACTAAAAGGGATACCATACACAGAAGAACACAAGCCTGTGTATAAGGACATACCTTGTCCTTATACACAGGCTTGTGTTCTTCGGAATATCGGAATTTTGCTTTCACTTGTATGTGCCGAGGTGCCCAAAATCGCAAGCGATATTTCATAGATTCGTCGGGAACATTGAGTGAATATTACTTAAAATTTTTAAATAAAGTCGAAGAAATTACTCAACGGTAAGTGATCACTGCCACGGACATATTTAACCAAAAACCCAAATAGATTTGAAGTTCCACCCGAGATTAACCACAGATGCACTTCCAACTACGAACTTTGAACACCTCCAGTAAGTATCTCCTTTACTACACTCCCATGATGTGTGCCGAACATTAAAAAACTTTACAAACTTAAAAACTTGGGTAGGCAACAGACGAACGACAGCTCATATCAGCGACCCTAGCCAATTGTCTGAGGCTGTCGACGAGCGGCAATAATCATGGCTTACATAACAGTAACCTCTCTATATGCTCGTTTGCTACTCTACATTTGTAAAAACTGAAACGCCTGAAAATAGTGAACTGACTAATTTTGATACTAACATAAGTTTCTTTGTAGTGAGATCCACTGGGAAATACGCGAGAAAGGATTACGCATAAGGGACATACTGAAACTGATAGTAGGTACGAGAAGCAAATATTTTCAGGATGTTTCCAAGAATACATTGAATAAGATATCACTATGACTATCGCATACTTGAAAACTTGAAATATATTTTTATGAAATTGAAATATGTAGAACGAGCACGCAGACCGACTGTTTCCATAATAAAAAAACCGTATATTGCGTAGCGCTAGGAGAGGAGGCAGGCCGATTCTCTTTCTCTCTCTCTCGACAGTGACAAGCCACGCGACGCGTCTGCTGTGTATGCGTGCATTGTTTTGTCGTGTATGTAGTGTGTATGTTGTATTTATAATATTTTTAAAAATAAACAATGGATTATAAAAGTGATTCATATTCATAACTTTTAAAAAACATTGATAACAATTTTATTAGCATTCCTTCACTTATTTCATTTATCATTTAACTCCTAATTATACTTCCCATAATACGTATTTCAAAACGAAAGGAACTTCGTTCCAATCGGGTGTCCTACATGTGACACCACAGATATGTTTTTTTCCAAGTTACTGGGCGAAAAAACTATTTTTCTCATGTATCGTAAGAATGTCCTAAATTAATGTTGGCAACAATGTCACTACACAACTCTATTGGCGACTCAGTGGCCGTTCATGTTACACAGCTGCTTCCCATTTCTTGGATTCTGATCCTTTATTATCAATGTTCAATCTGCTATCCAGTGATAATAAACAAGAGCAATGGTTTTTAAGGCATAATTTCAATATTTCGAATTCTCTTAAAATATGATAACAAGGTTCGTTTACTTACATCACTTGAATACAATTATTTTAGGAAATATAAGACAGTTCTTTGTGAAGTATAATTTCAAACTAGCTTTTGCTTGCGTATTCGCTCGCTTAGATTGCGTCTACATGATAAAGAGTATTCTATCCGTGAAACCATAAACTATCTGTGTGCCAATTATTATCCAGTTCTGATGAGAAGTTTTTGTATGAAAGAGTAACAAACACTCATCTTCAAAAACTTTCACCTCAATTAATTAGATTTGTGATTTGCATCTCTTTGAAATTTTAGAAAAAATCGTTAGTTATTACGTCAAATCATTTTAAAAGCAATATTGCGGTTAGTCAATGGTGAACGGGTGTCAATCACTGGCAATATTGCCAATCAGTAAGTATTCCTATGCAACTATGGTGGATTGCAAATAGTTATTGGGGTTAGTTATCAGAACATGGTTGCAATCTACCTTACAGCTTCCGTACTTTTACGAAAAAAATGTATTAAGTAGGACAATTTAGTTTTTGTAGTGTATAGTAGTGTTTTTGTTTCATTCGACATTTCATATTTTTTAGGATTACCATCTATCAATCTTGTCAACATTAAATATGAGGCGAACATCTTTGTTCTTGGGGTTGGCCACGCTACTGCAACGGTCATCTCTGGTGCGCGTATTGCTGCAGCTCTCTAACCATTTGTAATAAGTAACGTTTTAAAATATCCTGAATCGAAACGAACAACCATTAGGTATAGTTAACGTCGTCCCTGTAGTTCCGGGATTAGAATAGGGCTACGGTATCCCCTGCCTGTCGTAAGAGGCGACTAAAGAAGCTTCCGGGGTTGCGGGCGGCAAGAGTGGGAGCTCGAACCGTCCAGCCAGGCAACCCCAAGAAGGACGGCGGTATTTGTGGTCGCTTATTGTCGTAAAGACCAGACGGTCCGGTGAGCCCAGCCGCTCACCTGAGTAGAGCCTGATGGGGCAACGCGCTCAGAGGACTCCGGTTGCGTTCCTCTAGAGATCCCGGAGTCTTCTTTGAAGCGCCGAGGACGGCCACCGAGGGGATTTTAGTGCGGTAAAAATCCCACATAACCTGGCGTCGCTCCCACGGCGTCAGGGACCTTTTAAAGGTTCCCCCTGGAGAACAAAAAAAAACTAAAACACTCTCGATTAGTAACTCCACTTCGTTTTAGTCGTGACTGTACTTATTTTAAAGCGTAAGTTATTGTTTTCACAAAACTGGTCTGTGTCCATCGTATTGCACATGTTCCTAATCAATAGTTTTCTCTAGCACTAAACGAACAAATTAATTAAACCGTATATTTTATAATTTTCAGGAGGCTATTCCAATCCGACTAAAACAAGTGCACGTCATTAACTGCCCATCGTACATCAGCAAAATATTTGCGCTCTGCAAGCCGTTCCTTAAGTCCGAAGTGTCTAAATTGGTAAGTGATTATGTATTTCATTTACAAGTCGAAATCTCATGCTAGAACTAAGACTGCATTACCAGCAAATATAGTTCTATAACGAGGTTGGTTTTATGACCAGTACCCTTATTACGAGCATGTTACATTTTCTCAAAACTGTCATTATTTACGTTTACACATATAACTGTACTGCAATGTGTTACTGTATTGTAATGCAGTAGATACTATTTGGAACCCTTCAATAGATACATTGCAAGGTATGCCCAAAAACGTAAACTTTAAATGTACATTGCAATATATGGCGAAGTCGTAATCGATGATCGTTTTGAGGAAAAGTAATTAACTCTTACTAAAGGCACTATTATATTATTAAGTGTAAATCACTTACCAATCGAACATGGTCTTCTCTATTGCTTAGTAATTTTACGGGCACGATGAAGACATGTATTGTATAAGCAATAAAAAACTGCATCTCAAGAACATACGGTTTTACGAGATTGGTTTTATGACCTGATATATCAACTCTGCAATCTCTTGAGTCGAATTGAGCCCTGATTATTATAAAGTTACTACCTTAGCTCTGACATTATCCCCTTTAAAGTAATCAACTGAATTGTGTTCTTGCTATTCCGAATTTCTCTAAACGAGACCTTCCTACTGATATCACGACGAGTTCCAATTTCATACACTCGTTCACTAGTTTCTTTTTTCATACTTTGTCCGTTCTAAGTGCGATCGAGTCGCGATTTTTTATATTAAAATAGTAATTGCGATAATTCTAAAGTAATCAGGTACCTACATTATAAAAATAAATCGAGATTAATTGCTCAAATAGTAAAAGAAAACTTAAATTATAATAATGTACGTTTATTCAAAATTTCGTGCTATCTCATTAAATTAATTCCAAATAAGCTTCGAATTGGGTAATTATAAAAATAAATAAGCACTAAATGTGTTTTGCTTTCTCTTGAACTCATCTGTAGCTTGAATACCTAATTACAAAAGGAAAGGATACGTGTGCTACTTTAAATTAACGTAGATCTAAAGATATTCTGACCAAAACGAATTTGCCCATTAATGAATAATAATATATTAATTTGCGTCTCGGTAAGTACTACCACGATTTCACCAGCGATACAGTTCATACATAGCGAATTTACCTAATGGAATATTTTAGCTTTAGATTAGATTTTTATCTGTAGATTACCAACAATGTGTGCTGAAGTTTTCAAACTTCTCTTCAAACAATTTTAATATTAAACGAAGAGGCAAACATATTGAAAGTTAATGTTAAATAAAACCATGCGTTATTGTGACATAAATAACAATAATATTTACAAATTGGCGTATTTGTATCTTTCTCGCTCTTATACTACTAAGAACGAGTGAGATATAAATAGAAGTGCCACCATTTAGCACATATCTAACTACTGTATAAGAATTAATGGAAGCGATTTAACATACCTTATTAATAAGGTTCTCATTTACTTCTTTGGGATAAAGTATTTAGTACCTAAATAACTTTCACAGATAAAGTTCCACGAGCCAAATTCCGACACCTTATACAAAGACGTTCCTCTAGAGTTACTGCCTAGTGAGTACGGTGGGAAGGCGGGCTCCGTGGACCAGATCAAACGCTACTGGATCAAGCGAATGGAGGCTAAACGGTAAGGATCCACCGCATTTTATATAATACTTGAAAGACAAAACACTAAGCTTCGAGCTCAGAGTTGGCTTCAAAATTTTTCAGATTTTCAACCCCTATTTAATTTCTTTAGGGGTGGAACATCATAAAATCTTTCTTTAGCAACAATGGGTCCCTAATTTGATGTAAGCATTAAGAACCATTGCTATGTCTCTGTGCCCGGCGTCAAAATAGTAACATAACTGTATATAGTGATCACTTTTGATAGAAATGATGGATTTTAATTAAATATTATTATATCCCATACATATACTTCTATGACATAGATTCGTCATTGTAATCTAACAAAATATGTTAAGCCCCGACTTCGGGACCATGTACTGTGTATGTAAGAAACCAACAGATATTTAAATATTTTGTTTTGATTTTTTGTGGCATAGTAGTCGGTTTCTATTTTTCTTTATTTCTTTTTTAACTGTTGTTAAAGCAACTGGTTTAATGTTAAGAAGTGAAGAATACTACACGTTTAAAACATATTTATCAAAGGTGTGTTAAGTCTACCAGTCCGCACTTGGCCAGTATGGAAGCCTATAAGCTGTAACCCTCACACTCTGAGAGACGAAGTCTGTCCATCACTGGACTGTAATGAGTTCACGACGATGTCAGTATAACCGATATTGAGTATAGCATAAGTATAAAAATATTTGATCTGGGTCATTACGTCTGGCAGACTATATTAAAATTCAACACTCGCAAGCCCTTTGTTGCGAAGCTAATTTATAATAAGAATAATAAGCGGCCTTACAATACAAATAGCTTAATGTTATGCATGAGTGTGACTTCACACGTACCAGTATTTATGGTTTGAGTGATGCATCAATATGATTTGCGTGTGTTACAAAATTTATAGCGGTTACATTTGCTCTTGACTCTTCCTTGTAAGTAAAATTGCACAGTTGTTATAAAGTTTCATTATATTATAAAATTATATAATTTAACGCGTTTTTAATAAAAACTATAAGATTGAAGTAGCCTACAAGCATGCAGTCCATCTGTTGGTACGTGGTCACCGCCGCCCGTACACGTCTGTAACCAACTATTTTATAGAACACAGGTTCCTGTAGCTGATATTATCATTCCTGAGTACTGAAATGGTCCCCTCGTATATGAGTCAGTCAGAATTCGTGCCCTACCATCGAAACTCAAGAAATGCTTCACGCTAGAAATAAGTCTAGGTCACGTTCCGGCGAACCATACAAAGTCTATCACATTAAAAAAACACAGTCATGTGTATTATCTGTAGTCTTATATAATTTTAATTTTAAACATTTTAAGTGTTCCAATGAACATGGCAACAGTTCAAAAATATTAAGTATAATTCTCTGGAATAATTTCATGGTGTTAGGATCATTTATATATACATATTAAAATTTATAATAGTTGCACAATTCGAGACGAATTACTACGAATTAAAATATGGTTCTGAATAGTTACACAATAGATTAGCAAATTTAAGCTTTTTGTAATTGAATACATGATTTGGTCCCCCGTTGGGCGCCATATATTTTATGTTTCTATGAACCTCTTTATCTTCGTAATTGTTTATTTCGAAATAAATTTCACAGCCCGGCTAGCTCAGTCGGTAGAGCATGAGACTCTTAATCTCAGGGTCGTGGGTTCGAGCCCCACGTTGGGCGACGTTATCACTTGTATTGACTTTTTGAAAAGGTACTTATTAAATTAATATAAACTACTCAAATTTGAAACAAATTTTTATCCAACTTTTTATTATGGGCTATTAAATATATTAACATAAACTTAATCCTCAAAAAATGCAACGCGTTCATGGGCTCTGTGTATAACATTAGGTCAATTTTATTTAATTGTGTATAGTCTACTCTATAGTATATTAGTTGTAGTTTAAAAAAATGACATAAATAGGTATGTTGCTAAAATTAAATTAATTTCATTTGTAACCAAAGTGTATTAACCAGTATTTTAATCAATTCCACATTTTCCAAGAAAAACATCAAAATTGAAAAGGAAATAAGTATGGGAGCAGTAAAAATAATGTCGTCACCGATAAGCAGAGCTAAGATCTAACGAGTTACAAGTTCCGTCGCGCTGCGTTACTGTCCTATATGACTACCGACTTAGTAGTAGTTGGGTCTTACCGACTTTACTACGCCCATCAAATCCGAACTCAGCAGCGCTTAACGCTATCATTATAAGGCAAAAATAGGTCTGGCGGTGGTGCCCTTGGAGTCGATCTACAAAGCCTTTTAAAATTTTATCGCTTTTAATCAATTTTCTACTAACGTTTATTTGTTTATAGTGACTGGTTCCTGGCTAACGACAAAAACTGGAAGATAAATGAATCGGTCCGGCCAAGCGGCTGCCAAGACGAACGGGCGAACAAAATCAGGGATCTACCCGGAACGTTCCGGTCACTTGCGTTGGACTAAATATTTATAAGTGTGAATGTATTTGTATAGTGGGGGGCCTAGTATGCAATTTTACACAAAACTCTAATGAAACACTGAAACATAAAAGGATGTTGAGACAGACATTTTGATTCCGCCTTTACTTTTAACTGTCTGTCCTAAATTGGCTCTTAAATTATTTCATTGAATCCACTTTTGTATAGTTTGGAATAGGTACATATTCACAAAATAAAATTGACCGGAGATATTTCTATGTGGTAAAAATATCGACGGGTAGGTAGCTATGATAATTTTTATTCGTTTTATAGTATTTGCATTAATATCATGTACTAATGCGTAATAGGCCTTTAGAATATGGACTATTGAATTGTATATTTTTAAGAATTATTGTAAACGTAAACATTAGTTTTGTTTTTCATGTAAATACAACTTGGATTCTTGGATTTTGTCAACAGAAATCTTGTATTTCTTTATTATGGTAAGAAGCATTTTTTGTGAGAGATTTTTTGTAAATCAAGTAATTATAATAGTAGACGTAAAGAGATGCAGAAGTTTTTTGACCTTATTATTTGCTCATAAAGCGATGTAGAAGTTTTTTGACCTAGTTATCAAGTATTTTTTTACGAGGTCATTGTGATAATGTTATAATTATTATGAATAAGCGGTATTTTACTTATTAAGGTAAAGTTTAATAACAATATATATTTACGAATTCTCATGTTTTTCTAGATATACATTTTATTTACAGGAGGACTAAATCTTTTTTTTATTACTTATTACATTTTCCTTGCATATTTGTAAAATGTTTTGTACATTTAATACATTTGATTGAAATGTACCAGTCGTATTATTTGTGTTTAACTAAAAATACCTACTTAATAAATAAATTATTATTCTAATATAGAGATAATATATAGAGATAGAAGGGTAATGTTTTTCGAGCATATGTATGTATATATGTCCATTTCTTCGTGTGTGTGTGTGTGTGTGTATT
>DWTU01000983.1:0-14493 GCA_018251515.1 Cecropterus confusis
TTGTTTAGCACGGCGTGACGTCATTCAAGACGCCATGACAGTCCTGTGCGTTTTCGAGGTATATTTAAATTTTAAAACGCAAAATATTTATAGTAATTGTTTGACTTAAACTAAAAAAAAAAAATGTTTTTTTTAGTTTAAATCCGTAATTTGGTAAAGTATCAGCCAGTTTTTGAATATAGTCAATTAGCCTATTATATAGAATATCTTGATCAGTGTTAACTTACGCTTCATTCAGAACTTCCTCTGGTCCTGCATACACCATATTTAACTTAGACGTGCAACCAGGTTCAATTTCAAATTTAGAGGGTGATACTTTAAATGGAAAGTTGCTCTCAGTGAACGCAGAACTCTTAAATTTGACAACCCAAGACCCACATGTCGATCCTGTATTGGTCAGATTTACACTGACTGGTTCTGCAAAAAATAAATTGGTAAATTAGATTTCAGCTTTGCAGCGTCATTTTGATTTTTATATTCGATTCGATTTGTATGGAGATCTGTAAAAAAAGGAATATAAAGGTTGTAAAAAGAGTTGGTCCTCTATCTTGGGGCGTCTGTCATATTTAATTTATAAAAATAACTAAGCTAATCAAGGAATTCCACCTAAACCAATTGTAAATGCAAAATTTTACCAAATTTTCAAGTTACATAAATGGATCCTCACACTTTGTGTATATGTTACAAGGCAAAATAAATTAAAGCTTGTTATAAAAATGAGTATAATATTGTTATAGTACCAGTGGAGAGTTGCAATTTTTCAGACGGTGCTTGTACTACAAGTTTTGCGGTTCCGACCGTGCCAATAATACCGACTTTCTTTAATACCGTGTTAAGACCGATCAAGTTTACGTTCAACGATCCCGTGAATGTAACCACCTTTTCAGCTGAAAATAAAGTTATGTTATTGTTATAAATAGAGTTATGTTATATTTTTACGTCTTTTGTTATTTTTGAATTTTATCAATTACTTAACTTCGATACTTACTTATGTCCAAGTCTGATAGTTTGGGAGAATTGAATGTAATTGTGACTTTAATGGCATTATCGTTAGTCAATCTACAAAGTTGCTTATTAGTGCCTTTCCCTTTAGGTTTACTAAACGGTTGCTCTTCCAGAGAGCCTTGGCGATCCATCAATGCCTTGCTCACTTCATTCCTCTTTATTTCTTGTACATTGTTAATAACAAACATACTCTCGCCTTCCGTGATAGCAAGTTCTAGTTTCAAATCCACTGGACAATCGCTAATAAGGACGAAATATTTAGTGAGGGTAGATTTTTCTTGTACTATCGGAAAGGAAATTTTATTAACGCCGTCACACGATATCGCTTGTATTGTGGGCATTTTGATGTTCACTTCTAAAAATCCCTTTTGTTCTATATCGCCATCAATTGAAGCATCTTTAAGGTACATTGTAAATGGTAATTTCGTGTCCATTTCCACGTTCGACGTTAGGTGGAGCATGAACTGTTCGGTTTTGCCAGGAGATAGTAGAAGTGGAAGGCGAGGTAGCTCTATGGTAAGATCTTGTCCTTCATTAGGAAGATCGTCGAATTCCAATTTAGCCGTCAACCAGCTGTCCGTAAGGGTTGAAACTGTGATGGTAACGGCGCAACTTACACCTGAAAATTAAGAAAAAAAGTTGAAAATTAAATGAACATACAAATTTTAATTACACTACATTAATAATAAAACACCAAATTTGTACTTAGATATAAGTTTTATTTTTATATAACTCGAAACAGTAATTTTATTTCATATTAAATATCCTTGCATACATACATATGTAACCCAAATATTGCATATAATAAATAATAAATGTTGAGTAGAACATTCTTAGAAAATATTTATTAGTATTCAAATATGTACGGCTCACTCATTTATGAGGCGACCATCTCAGTCCTCAGGAATAGCAACGCATCTGTGATCGACTTCAGATAGAACCCCTGTTCTGTACGAAGTTACTAACAGATGTCCATGGGCGGCAGTAACCACTTACCATCAGGTGGACTGCATGCTCGTTTGCTTCTTCAGTCACATAAAAAAAAAAAATGTATGCTAAAAGTAAATGGAAAATTAATTACATTACACTACTATTTCGATTATTATATTATATTAGATATAATAATCGAATAAGTTAAAAGTGCTATGTTCATAGATAAAAATGAGTACTGAACCAAATCACATAACATTATAAAGCCTTACCAACAAAACCGTTGACTGATGTAGCCAATATTTCAGCCCACTTCTCTGTAGAAATAAAAGAGGATATTATTGTAACACTTGTAATACATTAGGATATCGTAATAATGTAAGATAATTATCTGAGCCACGAAGATTTTATGTCTCTATGTGAGTACACATTGAAATAGCATAAAAAATAAATAGAAATACAGTTAATATATGTTGCTTTTTTATTTATTTTACATATCATATGAAAGAAGCCTCTATGTAACGTGTGTGTTATTAGTATTTTTTTTTTTCATAATAGGGATTTATGCTTAAATTTTATAAAGACCTCACTTTTGATTAATCATCATGCAATGCAACCAAACAAAGAAACTGAATACCAAACAGCCAATATGTTAGAATATCAATGTAAATAAAATGTTTGTTATATTATTCCCACAGAAAGGCGACAGAAGCGAGGCCCACAAACCTTTAGCTAAGCATTCTTCTTTCAAATTTTTCTGTTGCAACACTTCGAGCCAATCTACTGACTTATCTAATTCTCTATAACCGACATTTGGGGAAGGAATATGTGATATGTGAGTTTCGCCTGAAAATTTTAACTACTGATCATTTATATTTTACATACATGACATACATGACAAGACAGTATAATACATACATAATGGATATAAGGTGACTAGTTTAAAAACTATATATTGATAACATCTAAGAATCATTAACAATGATTTCTAATGAATAAATAATGATTTATATTCAGATCACTAAGTATTAACAGCATAATACATATTTACTATATTGAAAAAGGAGAGAATTTATAAAGAATGTTACTTTAAAGAAAAGTCATTTAAAAATATAAAGTGTATATATTATAATGATAACTACCTTTACTGGAATGTGTAGGGCTATCTGCGGCTTTGAAACTCATAATATTTTCCTGCACAGTGCTTAGTGTGGACTGACTCTTGCTGGAAGGTGATTTGGACCGAGGCAGGCTTTGAGTTCTAACACTATTTTCACTGTTACGACTATCACTTTTGGCATCAACGTCTTGAGTTACGATGACTGCGGGCAGTTCATTTTCATCGTTAAATTTCAATTTATCAAGAGAGATCACTGTGTTTATAGTTCCCGAAGAACTTGCAGTTTCAGCCTTTTTGGTATCTTTCAAATGAGTTACAGCAACATCTTGATTCATTCTTTTATTCTCCAATAAATTTATGTGAAGTTCTGTTAGTGGTTGCTTTCTGGTCGGTTGTTTTGTTTGATTGTTCAGCTGAAGCATATCTGTTATACTGATGTTTGACTGTTTACCTGCAAAATGAATTAAGTCCCAATTTCATTTATGGGTTTTGAGAAGAAATAAAAAATAAGTGATAGTAGAAAAATAGTTGAGGGTAGTATGTGAGTAAGCATTAAGCGTTAATGTGATAAGTATGTGACAAAGAGAACTCCATTCATACGTTAGCATTTGAGTTCACTGCTGAAAAAAGGCCTCCCCTAATGAGATTATAATATTTAATGTAATAATTATGTCTTGCCAATAGTCACTATTTCTTACCTAAATAATCTGCAATTTTCGAAATACTTAACGAATTTTCCATTGAGCCCTCAGTATCTTCTGTAACCATTCTTAGAGATGTCTGTAGATTTCTGAGCAAAACATCTGTTGGCTTGGACGATGTCAGGAAGGACTTCTGAGTGGTAGGAATTTGATTTATTTTCTTAGCGGAACTTGGTGCTAAACTGACTGAAGACATATTTAAGGCTTTGTTCACACGTTCACATCTAGGAGGGTCCATGCTTCTAATATTGGACATGTTCAATGTAGTATTGGGTTTTACCAATACATTTTCGTGGTTAAGTGTGTGCTTCCCAACATTTTCATTGTTGAGCACCTTAGGTTGTTTCACTGGAACACTGTCTAATGTGTTGTCTAGTTTGAAAGTTTGATTTGTAATCTTCTCTGCAGCTTCAATTGGTACATGTGATGAAACTATAAATAAGGACAAGGACAAGGCATTAAAATAATTTTAAAATGTTGCTAGTAAATGTCCTCATGCAGTTCCTATAAACTACTTATATAATAGCAATAGTTTGGGGCTCAACGGGTGTAAGAAATTTAGACATCTATATGTCTTAACTTTGCTTCATAATCTAAGAGGTTTGCCTTACATTTTTTTAATTATTTTAATACTTATGCATTTAGTACTTTATGGAGATTTAAAATAGAGTAGTAAGAGTGTTTTCAACCAAATGTCATTTATCCCCTGAGACTCAAAGAATCATATGTAAAAGATCACACATATAAAATCCTTACCATCAGTTATACTGGGTTGCATAGATCTATCAGGACTATCAGTCTTGGTTAATATTCTACCAAATTCTGGACATCTATTCTTAAAATAAGCACCAACCGAAATATTGGACCGACCGGATTGATTCATTCTGAAAATGGTAAACATTTTAAATTATATGACAGTATGTAGGCTCATTTAAAAGCTATAAAAATAATGTTATTTTCTATTGTATGCGTGGCAAATTGAATATAATCTTCACGCTGATTGGTGTTGAATACAAGAAAGGAAATATATAAAAGATTATTAATATTTACACGCACATAAGAGAATAAGATGTTATATACTAATCCAAAAATAATCACTTACTATTAATCTAATCAATAGTTAAAGGGAACTTACATGACACTATCTTGAAAGTTTAACTGTGTGCTGTGTGTAACTGGCAGTGGTGCTTCCCTCATGACAAGAGATACTTCATCTGCTGTCAAATCCCTCTGAAAATTTATTAAATGATTGTACCCATTACTTAAATACCAACACCATCATCATCAAATTTGAAAAAAAATATGCCCGGTTTAATTGAAGAGCGGTACAACCTTCACATCTATTTCTAGCATGAAGCAGTTCTTACATTTGGGGGAAAAGTGATGTTGATTTCCTGGAGGTGACCATTGCAACAGTGGCAATGAGCACAAATCCATTGCTACTCTAATTAGAACCGCTATGCTATATGTAGTTATTCATATGTGACCATAGGCAGCAGTGATCACTTTTGTTTTGTACTTTGGAAGTAGCAAACGAGCACGCAGCCTACCTGATGGTAAGTGGCTACTGCCGCCTATGGACATCTGTAAACAACCTTAGGTAAGATCCAAGTCTTACCTGAGGTTAGTCTTAGATGCGTTGCTACCCCTGAGGACTAAGATTGAATGCCCCGGAAAAGTCTCCCTTACCACACCCTTCAGACCAGAATACAGCAGCGCATAACATCGTTGTTATTGGGCAGAAATTGGTGTGGCAGTGGTGCTTCCGGAGTCAAACCACTTAAGAGTTCTACCACCTTCACTTACCTCAAGGCCCTTGCCTCCAAACAAAAACCAATGTTTTGAAGTGTAATAAATATAAATCTCAACTTACTTTAGAATGAAAAGAATAATTAGTAGCTATAGAATGTCTCATAATATCATTTATCTCCAATGTCTGTTTATCCATGTGGCTCTGAAGACTGTCCAAGGCGAGGGAGTGGCGGCCATATTCATCATGCCCTTGATTTAATTCTGAAGTGCTGGGTTGTATGTCTACATCTTCGGTGCCCGTGGACCTGCCTGTCATCTCGCCTGGATTAAACGCAGTCTGGAAATGTTATAACAACCCTTCATTATCGTAATGGTTGAATAACCATTGTTTACATTTTTTCTTAACCCTTCTGTGAGCATGAGCTATCAGATAAAAAATGACCCATAATTATATATATTCACACAACATAGTAATTACTATTCACTTTTACTCAAGAATGTAATGTTTTGAGTAAAAGTGAATAGTAATGAATGATGATAAAATGTATGTTTTACATTGATAATAACAAAGTAAAGTGATTCCTTAGTAATAGTGACTTCCCATAACTCTGATGGAGTTAGAGCCATATTTTTTATGATGGAATTTATTTTATATACTCACAGATTTGCTTAATGACATATTACCAATCTCGGATTCCCCAAATCCTGCAAAAGTGAATTATGTAAATTTGTTAAAATGTACGTCGCAATTCTTACATTCTTACGTATGAATTATGAATGTAAAATGTTTTTGTAAGACATAAAATAAAAAGTCTCTCTTACCTTCAACTTTTTCCAAGTCTAGAATTCCTGAAGACGATTCATAATTAGTATTTGTACTCGACTTGTTCATAGTTAATTGATGGGATGCGAAACTGCTAGAAGAAACAACATCGTACTAAATAAGCAGTAATGACCACGAATTCTATAATAGTTAATGAAAGATCATTATATCAAAGCGGAATTAATATAAAATAAAATATCTACTAGTAACCTACGGTTAAAATTGTTTGATAATAAACTTGAACTTCTTACCGCTTTACATCTTCGTCGTTCAATAATAAACGTCTTGGAACGTTAAAGGACTTGTCTTCGGCTAAATGTATCAATCTCTGGATCTTATTTGGTGTTAAAGGATTGTCCATTGTGAATGATAATTATCATTGAGAATTAAACAATAAAGCATACAAAATAATTAGCAGTCGTTACAACCAATATCCGATTCGTTGGGATTTGAATGTTTTCCTATGACATATTAAATTGACTGTATAGTCTATGATCTTTGTATTTGTTTATTTTAGCCACAGATAATACACATCACGCTGCCTTTATAAAATCAGGTTAAAAATCTTTTTCTATTTTAACTTTACAAACATTATTCTGCACTACATTGATCTTATAATTCTTATGATACAGGTACACTTAAATTATGTAATGGATAGATAGATAAAAAATACATCTTAATCACTAACCAATATTTAAATAAACTACAGAAATTTCTGAAGTAGGTATTCAATTTACATTCAAATAGTCCCAGAAATACTTAACATCAAGAGCTAATTTGAACAATCGTTTAAGAATCAATAAAAAAAACATATAAATATAATTTAAAAGATGAATATCTATGGCTTTACTTAACCGATTTTGACGGTTCTTTCTCAAATAATACAGATACAAGTGGAAAATAATACTTTAATTGTAATAGTCAGCGCTTTAGCTTTTATTGAACTAGCTTTATTCTTGACCCTTGTTGACTTAAAATAAATCAACAAGGGTCAAGTAAATTGCATTGTAGTGTATGATTACACATCATGTTAATTTTCATATCATTGAACGATTTATATTCCATTACCGTTCCATACAATTTTCCATTCACCACTAGATGGCACGATTTTACGTAATATCTAATTCTATACCTAATGATTTAAGCAATAAGGTCGACATGACAGTGACACAACTAGTCATAAAGTATGCGGAGGTACGCATACTATTCGGTGGTGTGATTCGTACTTCGACTTACATAGAATGCTATGCTATAAAAAACAGAATGCTGTTTTTTATTTGATTGAAATAGCAAACGAGCAGACAGTCCACCTGATTGTAAGTGGTTACTGCTACCTATGGACATCTGTAAGCAACTTCATACATAACAGAGGCTCTATTTGAAGTCGATCACAGATGCGTTGCTACTCCCGAGTACTAAAATGGTCACCTTATATATGTGTGGCGGTGTGTGGTTACCGGCACACTTATATATGAGGTGACCATTTTACCACCTTCCAACCTTCAAACCTTTCCACCTTCCAACGAAACGCAAAAATTGCTTCACGGTAAAAATAAGTGTGGCGGTAGTACCTCCCGGGCGAACTACACTGGTTCTACTTATCTCTGTATATGCGAAAGTATTAAATAATCTAGGTTCTGTATTTCCTCTCTCGAAAAGAATTATAAGAACTAAGCTAATGCCATATATGTAATATAAAAAGATGCTACATGAACTCTAATGCATATTCAGATGTATTATATTGTAATACTTTAAGACTTGCTCAGAAGATACTTTAATGCCGTTTATTAACATTGCCTATATACTTAATTTTGATTTTATAAAGCATTATTATTGAACAACATTACTTTAATACTAATCATTAATTTTGTATATTATTAATATATTACAAGTTTTAAAAGTCCTTAGATTTTATGAAAGTATAAATGTAAGTTCAATTTATTTGGTTATTAAATTAAATTGATCTGTATCAGAGGTACAACTACTTTTCTTTTTCTTCAACTTCTAATTTGAGACCGACACAAATTAGAAAATGGATAAGATAGATATTATAAAAATGAGACAAAAATACATGTTACATAAGATATCTTTATTAAGGCAAAAATCAAAGTTCACTAATGATGAATACATAATTATATGCAATGCACTAGATCAGGCTCGGGATAATAGAGCCATCAAAATTTTGCCTCCATTTCTTTTACATAGCAAACACATCTGTGTGAGAATATTTATTAAGGGCCATGATTAGCAATCTTGTTCCACCTACATTAAAGGCTTTTGCTACCAATGGTAGCACTAGCTAGCTAACAATGGTAGCACTAGCCTTTAATGTGGGTGGCACCGTGGTGTGACAATGCACGATAAATGGACCAAAAAAATAATATATGTATTAACTTGTATTTGGTCCTGTTAAAGGTAAAGCATTAATTTCTTTATTGAGTCTTATTTGTTCGTTGATTGCTCTCCAAGCATCCTCTTTTTCCTTTTTAGTAATAGGCCGCTTCTTTTGCTTAGCGGCAACCATCTTTTTATATATATCAATACATTCCAAATCAACTTGATCAAGCTGCTTTTTCAAGTTAAGCCTTATCATCTCCTGTTTGCATAAACCTATTAAATTCTTGAGATTTCGACAATTGTCTTTTCTAACAGCAGTTAGCTCAGTTTGACACTTTTTGATTTCAGCCAGTATTTCATCATCAGCTGGATTAGTGAGTGGGGGCAAATCTTCTGGATCTAATATGCCTTGTTCTACAAGCTCTTTCCTAAGACATTTCTCTAAAGTAAGAGAGTTCTTATAACTATTCTTTGTGTTTGTACCCTGTTTTATCTTGATGTCAGGTACTTCATAGGGCATCACATTTTCTTCCATTAAAGCCGACACCAGTCTTTGTGTCAGGGGACCAGTGATCATATTATCTGATTTGTCAAGCTTTTTGCGCAGATTTGTAGTGTCTGGTGACAATCCAATTGATCTTTGCTTGTTAGGATTAGCTGCATTCTGATCTTCTGAAATGTGCTCATCTGCCCAAACTTCTGAGTAATGTCTTCCTAGTGGTGGAATAGGGGGTAGAGTAGTGTTACTACTCTGGGCTAGCAAAGATTCTAAAAACTTAATGTCATCCAAAGTAACAGGGGCACAGTAGGGTTCTACTGAATTCCAAAATTTATATGGAATGTTGTTCTTTGGAAGAGAAAACTGAGATAACTCCAACTTAACAGAATTATCAGAGTTCATATTGTCATTAGAATAATTGTTGTGTGAACCTCCAGATGAGGCGTTGCTGAAATTTTTAAATTTAGGCACTTTTGGTTGGTTGGATAGTTTTGTGTAATCTTTGGTCTTAGTTAACTTATCATCTTGGAATTTTCTTTTGACTGAATATTGAAGTTGTTTGCCGGCTGCTTTACCCTTTTTCTCTCTTTTCGATTCATTTGTATCAATACTCTCGATTTCGCCTTGGAAGTATCTGATACGAAGAGCCGCGTTACATAGCAATGATTCCAGTTCGAGTTGCAATGCATCAAGTTCGTCCATCCCAATTGGTTCATCTGCAGATCTGGCGGACACAGCAGTAAGCCTTGGCAAATGTACGGCATTATCTTGTAATCTAATGTATGGAATGGGGCATATGTCAACTTTTGTTTTGCCAACAGACACGGCGCCGGGCAGTTTCGCTGGTTTGCTATAAGGCGATACTCCAGGACTTGAAGGTTTGCCATTATCGTGTCCCTTGCTCGCTAGCCGCCCCTTACTGTTATGATGCATTCTTTTCCCCAACATCTTGCCACAATTAAATTTACCCGCGAAAATATTGACGTATACATAAGTACACACCTGATAATCACTTTAACAACATTTCCACAATTACAATTCGTATGAAATATTAATCGAATTTATTTCGGCTATATGATAGTTAAGTTTCATAAAGATTTTTCTTTACAATAAGCACGATTCATTATATGTCTAGGAGAAAACCAATAAAAACAACTCCACAAAATGGCGATCGGTCACGTATCACGTAGTTCAAGACTTAAGTTTTCAATTCATGTATTGTCTATGGTTTTTTGACTGCAATGTTCGTTCTATCCATGGATGTATAATAATTATACGTCCATGGTTCTATAATCCAATTAATCCATTAATATTATCTTTTGGACATCAGATTAATTTAAAAATCACGATTAAATGTAACAAACATATATAACATACAGTAACAAAAAAGTTTCAAAATTATCTGTCTCAATGAAAATATTTCATACAATTGTATTGAGTTCCGTCAGAAATAAGTTATGGAGTTAATAAATGAGGGGAATATACAATCTATATTTAATTAAATCATCTGTTTAATTAATCCCCAATCAGTCGTGATTTAAAATATATTTTCATGATCTGTATATTTGTGATTGCAGACCGTAATGACGTCTTTCTTAATATTAATATTGTGTTTAATAGTCTGTGGATATTGTAAATGTGTAATTTGCTGACTTTAGTTGGGTGTTTGGTGTGAAGTTCCTCAAAACTGAATGTGCTGAGAATTTAGATACGAATTACTGTCCCCGAATGTCAAATTGTATTTAAGCACAAGTGATATGTTTACAAGATAAATGTCCAATGCCTTCTAAGGATTTCCTCTTCTTTTCTGTTTGCTATCGTCAATGGCATGACTGAATGTTTTTTTCAAAATGGGTGATGTGTTTTTAAATTGTCCTCTGTGCTGTAATAAAGCGTTTGATTCTAAAAGATCTCTTGCTGATCATTTATCCAGTGTACTTTTAAGTGTAACTTGTCCTGCTTGTAATAAACAATGCACATCAATCGAACATCTTGTTGACCACTTGAATTCTGATGACTGTGAAACGACTGAAAAGTTCACCAATAATTCGGATATAGTAAATGATGTAAATGTTAGTATCTCAACGGAGGAAACGGAGAAATTGTTGGCTGGTACAGTTTTTTAAATTTTTGCATGGATACCTATGTTTTCCTACTATTCGTATTTCATAACATAACCTTTTTTGACAGCTAGCGTAAGTCAAAATGGTGATAATGAAGGCCATATACTAGCTGATGGCCCCAAACTGTCACCTGAAAATAATGAAGTAAATAAAATGTATGCGGAGCTACTAAGCAAACAACTGATGAAACCTATGCCAACTCAAGAACTGAAGTTGGTGTTGGAGGATGGAGAGAGCCGATATGTACTCTTGTCCAACAATGATTCCGTTCTAAGTCTTTGTACAGAAAATACTGTAGTTACGAAGCAAAACAATGATGGAACAATATCTTTAAATACAGTGAAAGGTGATATACTTTTGATCATTATTATTTTATTAGCAATAGCATTCTGTAGTTTTTACGTTTTGTAGTTTTAAAATTACATTTTGTATTTCATAGGTTTATTAAAGTTATGGAATGCTTACTATATGTACGTATAGAGGCCTATCTACTTTAGTTTTATAACTACTTCGTAATATTTGTAGGTTAATCTCAACATTCAGTTGTAATGTATCAATCAATCTAAAATTTGATTTTGTGCATTACGATACAATATTGTCACTCTGACTGAGAAGTATTTGCTTGTAATGTAACACAAATTCAGTCTCATTTAGGTTTTATGTTGTGTATTGGTGCTGTAATATGTATGTAGTGTTTCTTCATTTACTAATTTTTGTTTGCTGAAGGTGGTAAAACTTTCTGTGGTTTGACTCCGGAAGCACCACCACCACACCTATTTCTGTATAATAACAGCAGTGTTATGAGCTGTTGTGTTCTGGTCTGAAGGGTGTGGTAAGGACGACATACTTTTCCGAGGCATTCCATCTTAGTCCTTAGGGGTAGTAACACATCTGTGGCTAACCTTGGGTGAGCCTTTGATCTTACCTAGGGTTGCTTACAGATGTCAAGGGGTGGCAGTAGCCACTTACCACCCGATGGGCCGCATGCTCATTTGCTACCTTCATACTATAAATAAAAGTGATTCTCAAATCTGAATTGTTAATTTGACCGTGAATGTATTTAGTTTTCCCCCTAACCCTGATTTGAATAGTGGTTTCGTCACATTCCAGATTATAAACAAGAACAAATTACTGCACCTGAGACAGAGCCCGATGAAAATCCATTAGAAATATATAGTTGTAATACATGTGGAGTATCATTCACGTCAGTCATTGAACACATAAGGAATTATCATAACGATCAAGATGTTGTGGTTGAGGTAAAATCGTCTGTATTAGTAACATACATTTCTTGAATGCCTCCATAAGATACATTGCTTTTTAAGAATTTTTTAGTTCTCTCCTATCTTAAGAGAGTAGGTAGGGGGTGTCCGGACCCCTAAAACCCTTATACATGGACATATCCGTGGATAATTACATGGAAAAATGCATGCATCTGTAGAGAATATGTTATTATTATCGAAGACCCGTGTGGCGGAGCAGTCGCAATACCGGTCTGACATGCAGTGGGTTCCGGGTTCGATCCCTGGCCAGGCAGACATCTGAATGATAAGTTTAGATTTCTGTTCTGGGTCTGGGTGTTTGTGTATTCGTCTTTGTTTCTCTACGGCACCCACGACACAGGAGAAGATCCTACTGTGGGGCTATGAGTGTAGAATGTGTTCATGTTTATGTTTAAAATTATTACCAGTGTCATGAATCAGTTATTTTTATAAAAAGAAATAATGGAGCTACATGTACATTAATTCCATATATTTAGGTTGCATTAATACAAATGTTAGGTAAGTTAGTGTACCTGTTAAGTTTCAAAGATCAAAATTTACCAGAACAGTAATTAACCTTTGTATTCCTACAACATTTTTCAGGAACCCATTGATGAGACAACCAATACAGAAATAATACCAGTTGAATTTGAACCCACCGTCAATGCAGAGATACCAAGTACTACAGCTGAGCGATTGACACTGCGTCGCATGATCACTGATACTGGTGACATCATTGAAACACCTATCATTAAGGATACCCCTGAACCTGCTCAACATAATATGGGTACTGTTTTAATATATAACAAGCATGTAATCTATCTATCTCTCTATCTATCTATCTTCTATCTTGTTCTTCTTGTATCTATATATAGAAAAATGCTTGTCCTGACTGATTCATCATCGCAGGTGATAATAGATAGGCACAAAAACGTGAAATATGGACAATAGTTTCCTTTTATGACATAGGCACCCATTAAGGAAGGAATTTCTAATATTCCACCCCTAAGGGTGTTAAATAGAGGTTGTTAGTTTGTTTGAAAGTCCGCCAATATTGATGCAAGCTCTATGAAACTCAGTAGATAGCTTTTTGGGTTGAAATAATAAAATACTATGTTTACTGTTTTTGAAAAATCAACCCTACGAGTGTAAAATAGGTATTTAAAGTTTGTATGAAGTATCCATGATTTTTAAGCAAGTTTTTAAATTAGTATATAAGTGAGCTTTTAGTTTGTATTTTTTAATTTAGTATATGGCTTTCGGGATAAAAACAATGATATACATCTTATACTGTTTTTTAAAGCTAACTCTTGAGGGTGTTGAATTTTGTTTGAAAGCCCTATGAAATTTATCATTCAGCTTTCTAAGCAGAAATAATGAAATATATATTTCGCCATTTTTTGAAAGTCTGGGCTAGGTTAAGGGTGTAAAATAATTAGCATATTTTGTGTGTAAAATAATAAAATCCCAATTTCCCCGTTTTTGAAAATTCATCACCTATGAAATAGGCATAAAAACCTACAAAACGCCCAAAAACAGACAAAAAAGATGTTAAAGCGGCTAATATTCATAAAGATAGTTAATCTGAGACGGTTAGAATACTTGGGATGAAAGCTAGCTAACATACTCTAAGGCGCTGGCGTAAAGCCACCGGGCGCATGCCAACGCGCAGTCAGCGCAATACTGGACAGTGCAATATTTACATGGAATAATGCATGCATCTGTAGAGAACAGCGCAATACTGTCCAACATCCGAGCGTTGCTCAAGAAGAAGAAATGTGTCACCTTGCGAATGACACATATAATCATCGGACATGGCTACTTCGGTGCGTATCAGCATAGAATAAGCAGAGCAGCGAAAAAAATTAAATACGTATTCAAAGTTTTTTATAAAATCAATCCGTAATGGTGTATGATACGGGATGAATGTTTCTTTGAAAG
>DWTU01000984.1:0-14492 GCA_018251515.1 Cecropterus confusis
TAAATGAAATATATTTATTTTGCATATAACTTCGATGGCACTTACAAATTGTCAATTACAATATTTTTTCTTACTCTACCACCGGATCGGAACACGACCTCAACTGGGAAGGTCCGGCAAGAAACTCAGTGGGATTGTCTTTTTTCCTTATAGTACATAATATGTAATAAGTAAAACTGTTTAATAAATTGATGATTTTTTGTTTAATTGATTGATACTTGTGTAAATATAATTAAAAAACGGTTGTTTATATCGTCCGATAATATTTTGTTTTTCACGTTAATTCATGGAAACATTTTGAGATAAATATTTTCTTATGATAACTAACGCCATTTTTTTAGAATGTCGAGATGAGTGTTAGCATTCACAACACACAGAGTAGCACTGTTAGCGTCGTTGCAATAATATACTTATCGAAAAAATGTGCTTGAGGACAAGGACAATACACAGAGAACAAAGCTTGAATACATAGGAATAATTTGCTCAAAACAATGAAAATGGGACTTACATTTAAATTCTTATAACTGTCAGTACAAGTTTTTAAACTCTAGTATGGAAACGTGAACTCAACATAAACTACAAGATGTCCTAGCATAAGCCAAATGTAACATGTCAGACCAAACTGCTGACTGGCTAACGAACGACGGCGTGGAACTAACTACCCGCAATTACACTCAACATTCACCGTCCAAGTGGAATGACGTCATTAGATTCAAATTTAGAAAACGATAGTCGGAAGCAAATGTAGTGGGTAGCAATCCTTAGTACAGTTTCCTGTGCGTAGAATAAAGATTTCAAATCTTTATTATCAAACTCCATTAAATGAGTTTTTATTCACTTTTAACAATTAGATGCATTGAATCATAACTTGCGTTTTGTGGGTGACTTGAGCGGTG
This sequence comes from Cecropterus confusis, assembly GCA_018251515.1. Classification (NCBI taxonomy): domain Eukaryota; kingdom Metazoa; phylum Arthropoda; class Insecta; order Lepidoptera; family Hesperiidae; genus Cecropterus; species Cecropterus confusis. The sequence goes on from DWTU01000984.1 coordinate 897, forward strand.
GTTATGGTGGGGAAAGTGTTACGAAATTGAAATTTTCTTTAATGTCTAATCCATAATTAAACTCATTGTTAGAATAGACTCATTGTTAGACATCATTCATCATCGCACATGTTTACACGCAAACATACATACTTGTCAAATGCTTTATATTGAACGCCATCAGAATGATTTGTACTATATTCTTAAACTGCCTAACTTTGCCTTTTAAGTCTGAGCATATCTGGTAATCATATTATGAATCTTGGTGATTACCATGTTCAGTCGTGAGAAACAGTACTTACAGGGAAGATTAGTTTAAACTACCGTAACGAATCTCACTAAGGCATAACTGGAGTACTTTCGACACGCCAAAACCGCTTGTTTTGCTTGTATTAAAGGATTCCTGACATAATTATCTCAAAGCGACTTACTACGCACCCATTTATTAACCATCTTAATTACAAAGACCAAGTTAATTACACCGGGTAAAACTTAGCGCCTAAAGAGCGTTATCCCGTTAATTTAGTACCTACTAAGTTGCTTTAACGAAAATCTCTTTATGTCATACCCTGTGGGACACCGCCAAAGTTGGTTCGGACGATACCGAATGCTACCTCTAATGGCTCCCGTTAACTTTTTCATAATAAAATTATGGAAAAAATCCCAGCCCACTTGGAACAATTACTTTTATTTATGGCCCCAATAATTTACTGTCGCTAGCAATGTCGTTATATGGGATAAGGATATTTTTCTCCTTATTGGATTTTCTTGTAATATATCGGTTACTTTGAATAAGTTTTGTCTATAACAAACTTTAAAGGCCATTACATTTGAAAATTGGATAAAATCAATAGTCTTAATTAGCGGTAGAAAATAATTGCACAGTTATTGTTGAGGTACAGACACTAAACTTTATAGTAACCGTTTTAGAAACATGAAATGTAGTTTTAAGCAGTATATTTAATATTGGTTTAGAATTAAAATTAACTTACTGTACTTTGATATCATGAGCGCTTTACAATTCCATCATGATCTAAATTGATTAATCATAAATGGGTAACACCACGACCAGGTGGATGCATGACCTGTACAAGTCAGCAGAAAACTGTTGAGTTTAAAAAGCACAGGACCGGTTGAAGTGTAACCAATAAGAAGAATCCTTTGTCTGGCAGTGACCTCTAACGGCTGATGGATGGATTTAAAATAGATAATATGGAGGTAGTAGATAAAGCATTGTCAAACATTTGGCAATGCATTTTCCTACAAAATATAACGTGACGTAAGGTAACGTCAGGTATCATGAGGTGCCCTACGTCCCAGAATATTTCATTTTTCATAGTGCTCTCAATGATACGTTTAATTTTCATATTAGCACTTTACCAGCATTCGTCTTAGAAAGATAAAATTTAAGACCAAGAACTAAAAGTTACCTCCTTAAGACCATCAGTGGATAATAATAATGATAAGTTGAAGTAGAAGTCTATGTTGATATAATATACAAAGAACTAAGAAGACATTTCGTCTTGCGTTGTAGTAATTTAAACTTCCAAGTATATAACGATAACTCAAGTGGATATGCTATTAATATCTTTGAAATAACTTATAACAAAGTAGCGTATTGGTTAGTGTGAAATTGCAACCATAACGCATATTGCAGTACATTTCGACAAAGAGAACACGAAAATTCAAACCCATCTCATTACCTCGTTGACCGCATCGACAATATGGGTTGTCGGTTACCATAGCACGCTCGCGTAACTTTAATACTTTTATTATGTAATCTTTTTATTACATAATCTGATTGAAATTCAAGTAATAGTGAGTAGCTTAAGTTGATTTTTGCAACATTAATAGGCTTATGTCGAGCGACTCGTATCGGCACTTTTTTAAATCACAGAAAGTTGACAGTCGGAAATTTAAAGCACTTTGCGATTTTTATTTAATCAGATAAATCTAATCCGTACTTTAGAGTCTGAAAATAGAGGACAAGTTTCATGATAGATACAAGATTTGGTTTTTAAATTCTCAAATTCCGCTAATCTTTTAAATTGACATTCCATTACGACACACTGACACCTGTCCGCAGGGCGGCGTTTCAATCGGCCGGAATGCGGGTGTGGTCGCTCCGTGCGTCCGTGCCTACAGCGCACAATTGCAATCAGTCTAATATGTTGAACAGTAGGTCCATCTCATTATCATGGGCGACCACAGGTGAATGATGGCGCGGCGCGAGTGCCGCCCGTTTTGTTTGTGGTCGATTTAACGCCCAGGACAAATTGCGTGTTTGCCGCCGCAGCCGAGAGATCATTCCAGAAGCGACGGGAATAAATCGACTGATTACTTTTGCACAATTTGAAATATAAAGCGAATTGTTTCGTCGTCCGACCGTGCGGTGCGTATTGTTTAATTCGCTCCTCGACTGCGAATAATAGGTTTTTTTATGGTTTTATTATGACTGCGCTGTAATGACTGCATAAATTATTTTTTCCAGCGAAATTTATTTCGGGCGGACGCTCAAAAATCTTTTGTCATTTTATTCCGGTATCGGCGACCACTTTGAATATAGGAAAGTCATTTAAAAATTCTGTTGCTGACTCGTCCGTATTTTTACTTTTTTACATAGACTGGCAGGCCTTGTCATTTTTAAATTGCAAAACAAAGGATCGATTTAAATCACTTTGTGAAATTATAAGTAAATCGGATGATTTCTATAATAGGAAGGATGTATTAGCTTAAAACATCAGACGCCTCTCGATAAATGTCTTTGTTCGAATTTCGCAAATAAGGAAAGACGTGGCACTTAAAATGTTCATATTTATTTCTTCGTTGAAACGAACTCTTGTTTTCATCCTCTTAACAAGAAAGTAATCTGTCGACCTCGGCCGCGATAACTGGATTTTTATGTAACAAGCCCGAATCGCGCCTACCCTCACCTAGCCCGGGGCTCTTTTAAGAAATCCCCGCATTGTCAGATTCTACTGAGGATTCGGAGTAATATACATTTTCCCGTATTGGAATTACAGCAGTATTTTGCTCATGCAACATAAAATCGGCGTAAAGGCGACGGCCACGAAGGCTCGGCTGGTGAATAACTATCCTTTATTTAGTTCGCTCCTATGTAACAATCCTGTGAATGTTTTACTGTCGACTCTTCGGTCGCCGCTTCATAAACGAAGTACAGTAAAATGTAACGGGGTTACTGCTATGCACCTTTGAGCGAAGCAAATTCGTCCTCTCCCCGGTATACTAGTTTCGCGAAATCTAGAAAAAAGCTTACTAAAAGACAATGTAAGGTTGGCGAAGAAAAATCTTACAGAAAACTTTATTTCTTTTAAAATATTGTACTATAATCACCTAAGCTATCGTTCATATGATTGTTTGATGTAGGTTTAAATAGCGTTAATATAGCTGAATCAAAATATATTACTTTGTTATTCCTTTACTTAAAAACATTATTCACACTCTACGTAATGTCAAGAAAGCCCTGTAAGAACCAAAATCATGTGAATATTTCCGGAATTTTCAACAAACGTCGGAATTGAATACGTAACCTCAATCCCAGCACTTAGCGGGGAAAATGATAATACATGCTCCAGGATTCTGACACATGTATGCATAGCTCTAGTCTTAGTTGCGTTCCCAGCTGCGTAATATCGGTTAACCGCCCGAAATTATACACAAGTGTCGCATATAAGATGGGCCGGTAACACGTATGGCACTAAATTTTAGTTAGAGTCGTTGAGGCAACAGGTGTACGGGATGAGTTCGCCCGAGACGCGTAATTATCGTTCGTACGGCCACTGGTTAAATACAAGAAAAACAAACTAAGCGGTTATACACCTAAACTCCTCTACTTAGTATCTTTATACTAAGTAGATTATCGTTTTGAACGTAAAAAATGCTCACAGTACGGAAAAAATATATGGTTAAGTGATTTTAAGATATCAAATAAATAGTTTATTCCTAAATACCTGATAAGTATGCCATTAGTCATTAAGTTTGCCCTATTGTAACTTTTTATACAGGTACATTGAATAAATAAAAAATAAAAAATAAAATGCTTTTTTTTGTAATGAAGCTTCGTCATCGATCCATATTTTTTATTTCATAACAAGTATATCATCTCTATTTTTAAAAGCTGTATGAATAGATCTTATAATGTAGGTATCTAACGTACTATATAAGTGATAAATAACTATAGTGAGACACAATTTCAGCTTCACCATTATGATATATACCTCAATATAAGAACACCGTTATATTTAAAAAAAATATAACAAATATGTGCAGGTGTGGAAGTTTCTTGCAACGCTTATATCCTAGCTTAAAACGGTGGTTCATGGTAGTTGACGTTGAAATAACTTAGCCGTTAATGGTCAATATAAGATATTTTAGCGTTCGATTTAAAATTTTCAAATACCAAACCACAGGTGGAAGATAGTAAATAATACACGACAGCACTAAATTGGACAATGCTGCGACCAATTAGTGAATCCATTTGTGCTTTATTACCCAATAAAAACAGTGATCCAATAACCGCGGAATATTAATCTACCAATTCGGACGTACGGTTTTCATAAAACAATTTTAATTAACTATTATCACCAACGCGGCCGCGGATCGCGTCAGCCCTTTGGGTGGAAAAATTAAATTATTTAAGTTTGTTTAATGTATTGACAGATGTCGTTGGCATGGCACCATCAAAACGAATGCATCGGAAACATCGCTGCCAATATCACTACATTTTCAATGAAATTTCACATTTTACTCACTTGTCAATTAAATGTCACACACGATTCGTCGCGAATTTACTCAGTCGGTTGCGAATATCAAGCGGCCAAATGAAATTTGCATAAAAAACACATAGCTTCGCCGGGTCCTGTCGACCATACCATACAGTACAAACACGAACGTGTAATTCCGGTTTATAAATTGAAAGCACGGACTGGTTAAAGTGGTTCTGTTTATCGTCCAATGTCATTATTTTATTGAAATTTTATGTTTAATGGGTAATTTAATTTAGAACAATAAGGACAGTTTTATTTTATCAGGCTTTGTATTGAATGTTGAAAGAGGATAAATCAATATAGTTTTTGTAATTTTTAATAAAGCGAAGTAAATAACAATAATAACTAACGTTCAAAATTATAAACAATAAGAGAATGTATGAAATTGTAGTACGTTTGTTGCCGTATCAGTATTTTTGCCGTAAGTGTTACCTATTTTATATAAAAAATATAAAAACAGCAAACTCCAGTGACTTTAAGTGTAAGTTCCAATCACGTGCATGATTTAAAAAAATACTACCCCAATTGGTACATGAAACACTCTGAACATTATGAAAATTTTCAATATTTTTTTATTTGGAAACAGTTACTGTAGGTACATATTTGTCACAAAATACCAACATCAATACGAGTTACGATAATTTTATGATTGAAAATAATACAATACAATGCCTTTGAAAATCGAGTAAAATTTTAAGTGAAAAACGAAAAACAGTCAATCACAAACAGATTTGACTTAAATTTTCTTACCAAATTTATTTTACTGGAGAAGTTTTCGAAATACAATTAGTAGCTATTTTGGTGAGTGGTGTATAAAAACACGACGATCAAAGTTCTGATTAGTCTATTTGACGCCGCGCTACGTTATGAAATGGGCCCTGAGGGTATTTAAAAATCACAGCACTGGCGAGATGTGATGTATCAATCGAGAATTAATTTAAACTTTGCTAGCCAAAACGAGCAACGAGCAGCCCAAGGGACCAAACGGGCATCAAATCGAATAGAAGGTTATAATTGACTGGCATCAAGCGAAAAACGACTTAACCGCCGCCCTCTCGCCAATGAAATATAACCCTTAAAGTGTTTGTCGCAGGAACCAAAACCGCTTAAAATTGATATACGTTCATACTCCATTTTCCCCGAAAATAAGTAAGCTGGTGTCGTGGCGAGTCTAACACTCACTTAGTAGATGCTTCACAAAAGTAATTTGCGAGCCTCGCGGCCGATCATTTAGATCTTGCCGCATTTACATATTTAATTAACATTTTGCTATATTATTACCAACGCTAAACAAGCCTTCAACAGGCTACTGGTAAGTGAATTTATTGGCAGTAGAATGAGAAGTTGCTCGTACGTTCACGATAATGGTTTTGTAAATTAAACCCGTTATGTGAGAGCGGTTGACGTTATTGTTATGGCGTTGCCATTGAACGCTTGCGTTAATTTAACAGTTACCCCTTTTTGTTTCTATCAGTGATAGCTAGCCTGATATGTGGTGGTTGTAAAACTGTTATGAAATTCGACCTCTCATTTCGTATTCAGTTGTACGGGAAAGTTTGTTTTGTCTGTGAAACTGGGCGATACGTTTCGTAGATATCAAACATCCGCAAGCCCTGAGGACCTGACCGTTTTCTGTCGAGCTGTGACAAGCCCAGGCGCCTGCCACACTTCAACCGTTCAACCCTTCAACCCTTCTACACCTCCTCGTAGAAAATTAAAACCGTCAATCAGACCTAGTAGCTATTACTGATCAATCACCGCGTTCCATTATTTGCGCCTATTAATTACATCCAGCTTAATTGCGTTCATTCATTGTTGTTATATTGTTACTAAATTAATGAATTCGCCATTCCAATTGTACAAAATAAATCTAGGCGCCGAAACCCTCGACACATCTCGTTCATTACGTTTTTATTCATTTTGTTTAAAGACGAAAATTATTATACCAAATACCTACATTTACTTTAAATTATGAAGAAAAGGCACCAATATTTTACAGGAAAAAAAAAAACAAAAACGGTGTCGGCTTCGTTGTAAAAGACTTCGCCGTAACAACAAATACTTCAAAGTACGTAATAAATGAGTATTTCTGTAATAAAAATTAACATTTGCTTGAAAAACATCCTTGTAATCATTCCTAACAATGGCCTGGGGTTTTATTGATGTCCGCAAAGGCCCTCGATTAATTTCGCCTTAAGTAAGAAAAATATAGAAAATTTTTACTCGAAGAACGCCTATTCAGGGAAAGGTTCAGAATTTTGCAATAGAATGTTAAGTAATGAGCTGATGCTTTCGTGCGTAACGATACATGGCGAGTGCAAAATAATGTTGAACCGTACGCAAACGGAACGTAAAGATTTGGATGCTGTAATGATTTTCCGCATTAATTACATTATTTTTACAGCATTTTACATAAGGATACAATGCAATAACTGTAGGAGACGGTTTAAAAATAAGTATTCATATTGTCATAATGAATAAATGTACATGTATTCGAATTACCCGGCATACTTTTTCAAAAGATAACCATAACTCACATAGCACTACACATCAAAAATTTGCAATTAGTATATTTGTCTAAATAGGGCATTGCATTGATTACAAATGATATATGGATGCTTTTCAGTCCTGTAAAGCACCCATACATTCCTTTTAGAGTTCACTGCTGGACAATAGCCTTTTTAAATGGAAGATTTTGCACATATTCACCGAGTGTGATATGCGTGTTGGTGACCGAAATGGGTGTTGATATACAGGAAAACGGTGCTGCCCATTTCCTGGGTTATGTCCCTGAATAACCTCCTGTGACATTTATGAGGAGAGAAGAAGAAAGTGGTGCTATTCAAAACCGATACACGGCACACAATTGTAGCTTATTTAATACATTAATTATCTAAATGTGAGAAATATGAAGGCGCATTAAAAAGCAGAAATATTCCGACTGACCTTACCTGAGGATAGACAAACTCTTGTCAGTAATCTCTTTTTAAAATAAATTTAATATTACAGACACAATTTACGTATGTAGTTTTAATGTAAACGAGCGAAAATCCTGATAAAATTTGCTTGTAAATCTGTAACTTAATGATTAAATGTGTTACCACGTCCGCAACGGCGCATGGAGTACCTAGCGCTATTTTCAAATTTGCCACTGAAATATATGGAGATCCCGGCAATAAATTTCACTATGGCTGTAGTAAAGTCGAAATATAGAGCAGTATTCAAATAATAAATTATAGCCTACCAACATTCTATTTATACGCCCACACATCTAACTACCCTTTAAAATTTGAAAATGCTTATTACCGTCATCAGCACCACCATCAAATTTTAAGTTGGTCGATTTGTTTTATCACTTGACTTCCACTTTCTGAATATTGTAAAAAAATCCGAATATCCAATGATTTTTTTTTTGCGCCACTTTGGTTAAAATTGGTTAAATTGTTTTCATAATACTAGGCTTATTATATTATTATTCCCGTGGCTCCGCCAGCTCAGTGATGTTTATAATGGTAATGAGTATTCTATCTGTTGATCAAGATTATAAACTGTCTGTGTGCCAATTTTCAGTGAAATCTGACCAGTCGTTTTTGCGTGAAAGAGTATCAAACACACAACCTGACAAACTTCGCATTCGCATTTATAATATAAGTAGAAGCTAGTGCTGCATTTGTTGCTTTCAATTTAATAATTATGAAATTAAGAAAATAATTTCATAATTATAAAACAAATAAAAACTGACATACTGGGTAAAAACTGACAAACTTTGTCAGTTACAGTTGTTTTAATGCATGTTGCGTTGGTATTTGAAGTCGTGTCAGACGCTAATAGCGTTTCTTTTAAGTGCTCAGCAGTTCACGATCTCAAGTAGCTATTTCCGAAACATCTTCTAAAAGTCATCAGTTTAAAATCGAATCGTAAGGTACGAGTTCCAAGTGGCTTGTGCCATTAAACATTTACGTTTTAAGATAACGCCTTGTACTACAACTGCACGATTTTACGACTTTTTTACTGTCGCCTGATTTGATCGATACTGATCCTACTTACCTAGTTATTTTACAAACAAACCCGATTAACGCTTTTGATTGGCTCGCTCGGAAACTTCGGTACTCAGTCTCAGATGTTTGTTACGAAACAGCTAGTTCAGAGTTTTACTGCTGTTATAGTGACCTAGTAGTTTGTTTGCTCACAAACGCATTCCAAACGATTATCAGTAATCCAACTAAGCCACTTCAGTACGTAAAATAAACTTAACCCTCTAATACTTTATTTTTATTACTACATTAAAATTTGAATTATTTTATATCATCTGCTATAAATATATTCAGATCTTAATAGTTTTTCTTCCGCTTTGAATGGAAAATAAAAACCATTTTAAGCCACCAGATTCTAATTAAGCCTTGCGACTTTTCATGAAAAATATAGTCGTATGTATCAATATAATGAAAAATGTACACTGTTACGTACATCGTTCTTAGAATATGAGTGGCTACGGGATAACAACAAAGGCAAAATAATGAATAGCCTAGAAAAACGGTGCGGCTCTCGTTATGAGCGTGCATAAATGATACGACGAATCTGACAAATGGCTCGGCAGAGTATAACAATGCTGGTGCCTTCAAGTGGCCGTTCAATTATGCAAATAGGCACAGAAATGTCCGTCCGGCAATAACAAAACTGTTTAACAGCTGACAAACATTGGCAGTATGAAACGTTACTGTATTCAGTCTCCCGAGCAATAAAATGAAAGCAGGCATGGGCCACATGACGACATGTCCGCTCATATTAAATTAGACCGCCTCCGGTCATCCACTTTATTTTTATTTGAATCCCATGAAAATATGGAACGTGTTTGCTCGTTCACGTTTGGGAGCACGAAACGCCACCATTTTATGTGTGAGTCAATGTTTATGAATTTGTCAATAAACACCCGAGCCGTCGCTGTTACCTTTGCAATTTGCGCGCCACAAAATGTGCGACAAGTTTCATTCGTTCGTCCACGGTGACTGTTATCGCTAATTATCCGGAGTGGGTTAGCAACTCGAATAAAAAGTAATCTGATAGTAATTTGGATAAAAGAGTCTCTTTTTACGATCCCCCCGGTTCTTGATTGGTGTAGGTATTGTAGTCTTTAAGGGTGGATATCATGCAAGGAGCGCGTAAAAGCGATGGTGGGGCGTGTGTCGCACGACAGAGCGTTATCGGTACGCCGTTTTATGTGTGTGACAAACCGGTTCAACAAAATTTCCAAGTAATTTACTTGTACATCTATAATAACTTAGAAATTTCGTAACGGGGAAGCATTACGTAAATTATAAGGGAGATAATTACGGGGCAATTAATGGCAGGCGTTAATAATGGAAATGAGATTATAAATTAATCAGGAGCAATTTTTCCTCCGTAACTCCTCATTAAACTGATCCAGCGCTCTAGGTGCTTTATCACTCAGTCAAATTGCGTTTCGCTTAATTTTCTTTCGCCGGCAGGTGTGTTCGACAGAGCAATTATTTACACCGTCAGTGTGACGTCACTTCCTCCGCCCTGTGTTTTCTCTGAGAATGAAACTTTCATGTGTGGTTGTCTAGATAGTTTTAATATGTAACCATCTTATCTTTTTTCTGATATAGTTAATCTATTTTTTATTCCGATAATAATATCACAATTTCTTAATACTAAATCGATATACAAAACTACATCTTTGACACATGATACAAGTCTAAATAGATATTAATACTCGTATACGTATATATTGCTATTACATTTGTACAACCCTCAAGTATGACTTTTTTGAAAATTAAACCATTAAATCGTTGATACACTCAAAACTTATTTGAAAGTTCGGAAGTTCTTCTATTTTGACTGTTCAACAACATATGGATATCAACAACATGGTGGCTTCAAAAGGCTACTTTATAATCAGCTAATTCTTTTTGTTCGTAAAGTATAAAACATGTAGAGAAGTAAAAAAAATCCGGAACACTACAACTCTATTAAAATACTCAACATATTTTCATTACGGAGAGAGAAAGAAATTCATATCTGAGAAGTAGCTAATTTGTTTTCGCATGTGATGCACATGACTTTTAAAACATGCATTGCACGCACTCAAAAACTGTAAAATTTATTAAGCGAAGTAACATAGTGCTAATGTATATTTGTTGAATAATGCAAAATACTCGGAAAACATTAAAATCAAAACACCCTAAAGACAGAAAGTCACGCCAAATTTTAATTATTAAAATGGTGTCACTCAATCACGTCGAGTGGCATTATATCCTTGAGTCGTCACAATGGAACGAATACGAGTATATCTTATTATAATTGGAGACACAACCCTTCTGCCTATTCTGCATTGAAGCCAAGGTCGCTTAAAGACTTACTAAATGTCAGATCCATTTGTTCCCCTCATGTTTAGAAATGTCACTGCGGTTGATATGCCTATGGTTTAGTGTCTCTAATTTGACAGTGACATATAGGATTAAATTAATATGTCATGCCGACGTTACAGAAAATAAATTCACAGTGGAATTGAGTGTTTTGCTGGTATTTCACTACAAAATGTCCTGCTTAATTGCTCAAAGCTTCACGAATTTCAACACCGATCTTCCTTAGCGATCGCGTTGTTTGGCTGCTGATTAGTGACTGAAATGTTAAATAAAAAAGAGCTGTCAGAATAAAACGTGCTAATGTTATTTGCTGAAGCATTTAGGTTTTAATTTTAAGTTTCGAACATTGCTAATCAAAGTGTTTTACTTTTTACACTTATTATATTTGTTACAAAGTCATTACTTTAAAATAAACCCCTTCGTACCTTGTTCTAACAGCACTATTTTTTGTAGCAGTTATCTTGCTTCAAACGAAAGCAGGATCAAATATATGAGACTGTCTTATTAAATCAAGTAGTAGGTTTGTTTTTCAGTAGAGAGTTGATTACAGATTGAATAAATGATGCTCAATGTTTATACATTAAAGGGCAGACAATTAATTATATATAGTTTTAAGCAATTAGAAAGGATCTTTGCAGCTTTAATTTCAATAATTTTCGCTTCATATAAAATAACATACACAAATGAATTTAACTGAAACGCTATCATTTTTAGATAGTCCCCAAAAAGCTACTAATAAATTTATTATTATCATTAAAGCGAGTCCCTCGGTAGCGTGGCTGGCTTTGTCGACTGGCATTTACGCAGGTGGGGACCTGACATTCTGCAGCACAGTTTTAGTGGAACGTTAAATAATCGATAACACTAAATAACCTTTTACGTAAAAAGTACCTATTTGCTCTTTTGTATTATGTCACGCGATCTTTGAAGAGCTTTCGTGTTCTATAGCTGTATGTCTTTGGGTGTATTATATCTAATGCTAAATGTACTTTGTCATGTATGTTCACTGTTCTGTTGTATTGAAGTAATAGCCAATTTCTGTGGAATATTCGTAAATGGTTATTTTTATACTACGTGGCAAAACTATATACCGTCACGCCTATGACTGACTAAATTACGACAGTTGTGTTCTAAATCGTAGTGTTTTTATACACATACAGTGGCATAAAAAGTTTCAAATCCGACTTTGACTACACTTCTTTGTATTCGACTGCGTCAGAATGAGGATAATGTTTTTCGAGCGACATATGTATGTATGTCTTTTTGTCACTTTTTACAGCCCAAAGGTCGTGGCGGAATCGCTTTAGTTTACAGTGTCATTTTTTTTTTCGTAATACTTAATACTTGTTAATCTCAAATACGACTACTGTACTACTTAGGGTAGTAACCAATTCCTATGGAGCGGTGAATGCTTAACACGAAGTTGACAGTACATCATTCGCTAAGTCTCTACACGAAAATGTGACACACGCGTAATCGTAAAAGTACCTAAATACTTTAGATCAGGAATTAAATCTATTGCATTGTCTAAAAAATTTAAATGCCACGCTTGACGTTTTTTTGCACTATTTAACTAAAATATTATTTCGTGACCACCTCTGTAACAAGCGTGAATAACCACTGGTCCCCTAAACCTGTACAGCATAGCTTTGTAATTTCAAACAATTTAATAAGCGGTCCGGATTATCTTGTACCAAAATCCGGGCGAGCATTATTATTAAATTCTATAACCTAAAATTCCTACTTAAAACGTATGCATTGCAGTGAAACGGCCATTTATAATTAATTGGATCATTGTATGATAAAACTTGGTTCGTAATAAATAAATATATTTTCTATTGTATTGATTCCATTTTCTATAGAATAGTGAAATAGCGTTTTTATAAATGCCTAACCCTAATTAAAAAATTGAATTCCTTATCTTTCTGCTTTGTTCATTAACATTAAATATTTTTTTAGAAAAAGGCAAAACATCAAATTATTAGAGTGTTACATTGCTAACACATTGTTAACCGATGTACCTGTGTGAACACACAAAATAAAATGTCCGATCCACTGAAAACTATATTTAAGTGAAAATTTTTTTTTATAAAAAATAGTAACCGACTTCTTTACCAAAAAAAGCAAAAAAATCATTTAAATATATGTTGGGTTCTTACATACACAGTACATAGTACTCAGACCCGAAGTCGGCGCTCAACATATTTTGTTAGATTACAACGACAAACAACTCTAAAACAAATATATGAAGTACAAGTCCTACAAGTATATGAGCGCCGACATCAGAACTATGTACTGTGTATGTAAGAAACCAAAATATATTTATATATATGAAATCGATTAGAATATTTTGTTATAAAAAAAATTTCACGCTTTTTAGTGATGATACATTTATATTTGTCTTTATATAATATCACTAATTTTGCTACGTAAATATAAATTTT